>JAWQUT010000170.1:710870-762441 GCA_033807755.1 Ellobium chinense
GGGGGGGGGGGGCGTAGGCTAGATTGTTGAAATGTCTTCTCTCTCAGCTACTTTTTATAAGCTTTACCGTAAGTCATTAACAAACTCATAGCCTTATCACAATTAGTAAACCCTAAGATAACTGCTCTGTTACCGGTCAAAGTATGGAAAAAAATAGATCTCGTTCATACTATATCAAAACTAGTTACAGAGCTGAGAGTTGAGGTGGCTCTCAAAATAGCCCCAGACTAACAAACACACAAAATGACGTGTTTCATTCCTGACAAATCACCAAAACTGAAAGTAAATCACGGCATTTGTTTGTAATTTCCAAGGGTAGGAGAACTCTTCATTGCAAGTTCCAATAAACCTGTGACAGCCGTGACATAATCAGGAATATGTAAAACAAACGATTATGTACGTTTAGCATGATCAACTGTGGAAGATTTACTGAAATGCATACTCGGTCTCACCAATTGTATAGAACGGGTCTAGGCAAGCCAATTTGGCATCAACGTGTGGTGGAAAGATTTTTGGGGAGTCTATAATATAAAATCCCTGAGCAATACAGGACGATTCAAATAATTATTGGTGAAGTTTGCCTCGTACTGTCTGTTCGGTCATGCAGGCTTGGTATCTGATACAAGAAAATATAATAATTTCAGGATAATTATTATCATTTAAAATGCATGTATTTTTGCAACCTTGGAGAATGCAACCAGCTCTATTTTAACCATTTTTTTTTTATTAATGTGGCAATACAGTTTTATATGTTGCCATTTGTCTAGCGCTGGGCGGATGGCACATTTTAGGTATTATTTCAATACCGATTACTTTTTTGTGAATATCAATACAGTCTACAGATAATGAGTACTTGACTTCGGAAAAATCCACGGTTGCAGGGAAATGAGAACGGACCTCAATAAATTTTGGGAGTGATGCAAAGGCGAGAGAGTTTGTTATAGCATGAAGGTTTAATAAAATGCGCCAATCTTTATGAGTTTGCTTAAAGTTACAGCATAATTACAGCATACAATCTGCACTTTTATACTACGGAGAAACAGTTGAAAACTGTATGTACTGCTCTTTGACGGCAATGCAGAGCTTCTGGACTAAGTCATAACAAGTCATGAAACAGTGACAGGGTAATTATGATCTTTCCAGTCCTTTGATGAACTAATATTGTATGTTGAGTTATATCAGACATTAGTACTCCAGCCGAACATTTTCAAAAACTAAAAATACAGGTTCATAATCTGCCAGGAAAGAGATCTTTAGACTCTTTTATGTTTTATAGGAGGTGAGGTGAGCAAACGGGAACATGGCCATGCAGAAATTTCTTCTCACGATATCAGAAATTTGAAGGTATCTCTGAAGTGGCAGAAATGGTGGGAGCGCAGGAAAATGCGACAAAAGGAAGACAGCAAAAATGTTGAAGGGAGGCTGTAAATCAAGCTGCAGTATGATGCATCAAACAGTCCATCCCAAAATCCTGTCTACAGAACTATAATGACATTTTCTATGGCTACAGGCATAGGCAAAAAGTTTGCAAAAGGAAATCCGCATAGGATGCAAAGAATAATGATTTTATCCAGAAACCTGATCTAATCGCTTTGATGTCACGCCAACCTTTGTTTCCTTTGGCACTCCCGTGAAGAATTTCTAGGCTACACTGCTACCAGCTGTTATATCGGATGGCAATGGCCACAACCATAACCACTTAATAGACAGGACGTTGAAAGACAAAAAAAATTACCTTGGCTGGGCCAGTCTACGCTTAACGACTCAGCAGTCAAGCTTAATACAGGTTGCGTACCACAACAGCGCATAGCTTGGCACCTAGCTGTTAGGGTTAGTCGTGATGGTCTAGAGCTTACAACATCATGCTTAGGGCATCAGGTTTTATGCGTATGAACACTGTTGTTACCTGCTTAAGTTTAATCTACAATTTAGATACAGGGGAGGGCGATGAGGCAGATTACATAAGGTAAAATAGAATAATCAGATAGATGTTCCCACGTATACATTATAATATACATCATCAGCCAGGTTCTTCCTGTTTGTTGGATTTCAGATTTGTTCTTTGCCGGACTTGCTGCAATTGTTTAAAGTGGATTTTAGATGCGATGCATTTTCACTCAGAAGTTTTACTGGTACATTCAGATCCACTATAGTGAAACAAATACTTTGAGAAACATGTGCTATTTTGTGATATTTACACTTTAAACCTATTCGGCTGCGAGGAAATACGTTCAACTACTCCATGCCTTACAACATGTAACTTGACGATATCAATACGTTAAAAAGTACTCGTATTGAGTAACAACATAGATTCCGGCCCAGCACAGCTTCTGTCATCTGTCACTTTCATTGTTGCCATGTTGGCTACTTTATAGCCAAACATGGCTTTTTTGAAAGTCCTGGCGGGGAAAATTTGGCCGTGGCGGGTTGGCTATTTTTTTGGCTATTTTCTGGGTAGGTGATAAACTGAATAAATAACCAATGAAAATATGCAGAAAAAAAAACAACAAACAAACAAACCACAACTAATATTCGTCTTTGGATAGAAAAGTATATATAAAAATAAACAACACCATTTGTTGGATTGTTGTTCTCAAACCCATCTGCAGATTATTTGACAAGTGTTTCTCGAAGATATCACTTGAGATCACTTGTTCGGATGGTCAAGGACTAAAAGGTATGATCTAATATCAAGTTAATGCTTTCTTAACAAAGGATGCCTGGTTGTCTCTATTGTAAATGAATTTGTAATGAAAATTTTCTTCTATAAAATATTTCCTTCTCAAAGCCCAGTGACCTATTTAGTGCATTATGCCTACTGCCATCACAGCATATCTGTTGGAGCTGGTATTCTCAAGATTCTCTCTACAAAGTCTATTCTTTTCTGTCAATTGCTATAAACCCGCCCTGACTAGGTTCACTTCAACCAATCATTGACTTCCTGTTCCCATATTATGCTTTCTATCGGCACTTTTCTCTTTTTCCAGACCCCATTCCTTTTAGCCAGTATGATATCTATCTAATGTCTGATGCCTTCTTTTCTGGTAAGAAATGACTTGCTGCAGTAGTATAAATGTGTCTATATCGCCAAATGACTGCTTTTTATTAACTATGCTCAAGTTGTTGTGTTCTGGCTTATTCCATATTCTTGAAGATCATTAAGAATTTAGTTCTTGCGTGGTCATGGCTGTTCAACACAAGGATTAGATCATGTCACGTGGCAAAATTTTCTTTGTCCATGCAGGAAAAACAACACCAAGATTTTGGGACCTTCGTCCCTGAATTTTTGTTCTGTCTTTGACTTTGGATATTTTACAATGAATATGAATAAATTGTATTAATGCCTCATGATATGTTGGGCCCAGACCATTTAATTCATGTATATTCTTAAGGCCATGTTCTGATCCCCACACTTGCACCCCTAGAGGATTAAAGGGATGCACTACCCTTCCACTGAAGACTACTGCTTATTACTGTGGTGCGTACTGTTCTGTTTTTAACCCAGTACCTTTTGCATAGAAAATTGCGTGCCAAAGTGCTGTATAGTGTCTTGTTTGTTATTGTGTGTGCTGATCGTAGGAAATCTTTATCTTAAAATATAGCTGTTACTTCACTACCAGATTTCACATAATAATCTGAGAAACATTACATGCTTATAGTGGAGTTTTCGACATTTGTTCCTTAAAAATAAGGTACGTGGAATTAAAGAAAAGGGCTTTCTCTCAAGTAAACGTAATAAGTATTAAACTGAGAAAAATAAAATACCTTTGTTAATACGTGCATTGATGTGTGCTAGATACATGTGTGAAATCTGATGGTGAAGTAACAACTATGACTGTATTTTGAGACAACGAAAAAAGCGCGCTGTACAACACTATTTGATGCGCACTTTTGTATGAAAAATGTACTGAATCAGAAAAAAAAACCGTTGTGTGTGCCACTGTAATGCACTATAATCTACAGTGGAAGGGTAGTGGAAGGCCTTGACTGATACTAGTATGACATCATTGGCTATTTTTTGGTTATTTTCCGGCTCCGATTTGGCTATTTTTTTGTCGTTTTTTTCACCCCGTGTTGGCGGTTTTTCCTTTCGAGACCTGGCAACGCTAGTCGCCTTAGCCTACCCATTGATGCACAACGTAGGAACTAAGGCTAAGGAGAGACAAACATGCGTATTCTGCTACTGCTTATCAGTGCTCTTTGCATGTTTTTGAACCTTGGACTCTGCACAGAGGACGATGAGATGCTGCCTCGTATAGGTAACTGTAAATGAAAATGGACACCACAATACTTCAAGGAACAAATCTGTTGGCTGTTGGTCGATCCAAAACCAGCGTAACTTATAACTAGAGTGACTGTACCAGTCATCGGCGTAGACCAGTCATCGGCGTACTAGTCTATAGAGTTTTGGCCTCTAAACAGCAAAACTTCGGGAAACTTTCGCTCAGCTGTGAGAAAACTCACTCCGTCCGCTAATTTGTGTGATGATGTCACGTGCTCGCAGCAGACGGTGACTTTTGTTTGTTTGCAGACGATATATTCTAGCGACAGCTAGGACGTTGCCGATCGTTGCGTTCGATGAAAATTAAAAATATCTTTAAAACTACCGAATATTTGCAGGTAAGTTTCATACAAAGGGTAGAAAAATATGTCATCTGTGGTAAATACCGAAACTTTAGCTTGAATATTAAATTATTGCATTGGAAAAAAAATGTTTATCTACCCTNTTAAAATTTTGTCACTCGAAAGTTTGTCACTGCATTCTTTCTCACTCATTTCTTGGGATTGTGACGTCTTTTATTAACTTTTAAGGCCAAGGCTATTGACTTTTCTGTTGAAATGGATCTAGACCTATCTTGTAGCCTCAAGACAATAGGCTCAAAGTTTAGCATTTTTAAAGAAAATCTTCAATATCAATCAAGTTTTAAAAGTGAAAAGAGATGCCGGGCCAAAATTAGCGACTGAAAGACAGAAAAAAAATGGCAGTGGTTACCACTCTCCAAACAGGCATCTTTTGTCTGCCACTGGAAATCTGTGATGCCAATGCTGGATTTAGCACAAATAATAAAACTTCATGAGCTCAAGCATATGAGAAGGTGTTAACGTTTTTTCTAAACTTCAGTTATTCAAACTTTTGATCTCGGTCACACAGTATGAAAGTCAAATGGGATTCATAATTTTCCTAAAGAAGGTTACTCCTACTGAAAACAGTGGGACCTTCCTGAAAATGCTGTAAGGGACTCATCATACAAAAACCTAATAGGTTCATAGTAGCGGCCTTAAAATTGGGAAAGTCATCACTGGAAGGGATGCCTGGGGGATCAACTGTCAGCAAATTTTGCATAATTTTGACCCTTAACCCTGATTTCTTTGGGATTAAAGTTGAACAATATTTGGTCATAAATGAAAGTGAGCAAATTCTGTACCATCCTCCTTTCATGTTCAGAACGTACCTCTTGATTCACGCAATATCAACTGAAACAGCTTGTGGGAATAAAGTATGTATAGCAGAGACCAGAGGACTGCTAATATTTTAAGGAAATACTGGAACTAACGAGACTGGGCTATTTTGTGTTCCCTTTCGATTCATAGAAAGCTATCGATATATTTGAGGCCTTCACTATAGAGAAATTGCCATGATTTGCAGATAGAGCAGACCACCAACCCAGGACTACTACTACTTTTACTAGACTAATTAGTCTAGATCTAATCTACAGACAGCATAGAGATAATATAAATAACTAAACAGGAAAAATGTATCCACAGCTTTAACTCACTGGAGACTGACCTATTTCTGGCAGTCATTACCGCTGGGACTGATCTAAAAAATGGCTGCCACCCCACTGGGACTGAGGATTTTGGGTTGTTTTCAAAACATCAATGCATGTCTAAAAGTTGATGCTTTTATATGATTTTTTGCACATAATAAGATAAACATGTGTAAATATGAAATCAGATTTTTGATGCATACAGTAGTTTTTTCTGGAAAATTAATTTTGTGACTTATATAAAATGCAGATGTAGATGGACCACCTCGCTTGTTTTGCCTTAATGCAGGTTGTAAGGGTACAAAGGAAGGTTCAGAATCACTGTCCTCATCATGATTATTCAAATCCTCAAGTTCTGAGTCGGTAGACTCAATGTCAGAGCCATCTGCCATGAACTCTTCCACCACTTCTCTTGCTGATCTGCTGCCGTCGAGATATTTTGGCATAAAACGATCGGTTTGAATTTCGAACAATGCTTCGCGTTCTCGAAACGGGAAGTGACGAAATACGCAAGAAAATTGTGTAAACATACTTACAGAACAGTTGTACAATATTTACGAGCAAACACAAGGACTGGATTTGCTTACAGATAGGACGTGTACACACGTCGTCAGTCACCAAGCGAATAATGGCGGACGACGTGTATATACGTCGTCAGTCTCCAAGCGAATAATGGCGGACGACGTGTATACACGTCATTAGTCTCCAGTGAGTTAATTTGACATCCCTCAGCGGGATACTGGTAAACATCTTAGTCTTGACCAATGCATATAGACCTGGCCTGACTAGACCTGTGCCAAACCTGGTTCAGGAAGTAATCTTGGATAATAAAAAATAATAATAAAAAACAGCATTCCCTACTCCCAGTTCCTCAGACTCCGTCGTCTTTGTTCCGACGACTCTGATTTTCATACTAAATCCCGCGAAATGAGCAACTTTTTTGCACAGAGACAATACCCTCAAAATGTCATTGACCTTGCCGTCAAGAGGGCATCCTCTGTGAATCGCTCCTCCAGCCTGTCCTGCCTTACGACCCCCTCTCCAGGGAGTGACCGCCCTATCTTTTCAACTGTTTTTCATCCCCATAACGTTAAAATCAAAAATATTATCTTGTCGTGTTGGCACATCCTCTCTGGGAGCCATGAGTTGCGGGACCTTTTCCCCAGGCCACCACTGGTAGCTTTTAGAAAGGCCCCTAATCTGGCCAGCCAACTGACCAGATCTCGCCTGTCCAACACTGGTCCTACCCCCATCAACCCCGGTACCCATCCTTGTGGCCGCAGCAACTGCCTCACCTGTCCACACATTTGCTCTTCTCCCCATTTGACCACCAAACGTTACTCTTTCAATGTCGCTAAACAATTTTCTTGCTCCTCCTCTAACGTCATTTACGTCATTGACTGTACTGTCTGCCTGCAACTTTACATCGGCGAAACTGGTCGCACTCTCGACACTCGTTTCAGAGAACACTTAGCTGATGTCAGGCATGGCCGTGCCAGACCTGTATCTAGACATTTCTCCCTTCCTGGTCATTCCGTGGACAGCATGAGGGTCCGAGCACTCTGGCGCAACCATGGCGACCCATCTGACAGGTTGGCCATGGAGAAATATTTCATTGAGCGCTTCGGTACTGTCATGCCCCACGGAATGAACATTAAACAATAGTCACCCTTGTTTAATTTCTTTGCTCCAGTTTCTCCACAGTTCTAATACTTTTTTATGATCGTTTTGTTGTTGCCTATTGTCTCTGTAGTTGGGACCGCCCTCTTTCTCCCTCTATATATAGACCGTTTCCATTCCTTTTAACACCCCCTGAAGAAGACCTGTTGGCCTGAAAGCTTGGGGACTTGTACCATAAGATTTTTAGTATTATTTAATTAAACTGTTTAAACTGTTTATTTCATTTCTTGACGGGATTAGTTTCCACCATTTACCATACTACTATTTACACCCGTCTGCAGTCTCTACACTTTTTTTGCATTCTTGGATAATAGTAAAAGCCAAAGTCAAAACTTGGATACCCAGGTAGCCTAATTACTGCCCAACTGGCAAGATACTTTAGCTGTTCATGGCCTGTCCTATCACTTGCGAAATACCCATAACCCACCTAGCCCTGGTTTTGTTAACCCACCTAGCCCTGGTGCCCTGGTTTTGTTACCCACCCAGATTTTAGCATTACCCATCCAGGCTCCTGCTGGGTTTTGGGTTTGAGATTAGTGAGAGTGAGCTTGCAATGTGATGTTGTTTACTGTCAAACAGTACCAACCCTCCCATGCATCATGCCCTTATCTGCTCAGATATGATGAAGAGGGCTGGTTTTGTTTTCTTTGTTCCATTTGTTTTTATTTCTTTTGCTTCCATTCTCCACAGGGAAAATGGAAAATTTTTTTTATATCTTCTCAATTCTGCCTTTTTGTTGTTATTTTTGTATTGTGGTGTCTGTCATGTCTGCTACGGTTGTTGAAGTGGCCTGTGCAGAAATACTAGGCTGCTATACGTCGACCAGTCATTGATGTGCATGACTTGCAAATGCTTTTTCAAGTTGAATGTGGAACCACCAGTCTACTGCAGTCATACCTTATAAATCTTACAGACTGCAAAGCCTGACCCAGTGTTTTCCACACAGTCCCAATCTTGAGAGGTTATTTATATTATGAGCCATGACAACCACTAACATATGGGGAAGAGTGATAATGCTCTTTAGTTTAGATAGAAATCAGTCTGGTACATGACCAGTCAAGAGATTACACAGAAGTGAAAACCAAAAGAACTCTAATCAGTGCATAGTAAGTTTGCAGAGAAAATAGACACTAGTTTAGGAAAGCAAGTGTTCACGTTTAAGTATGAAAAGATTGGCACTGTGTTGCTTAGACAGGAACAACATAGGACAAAAGGGAGGAACAATGAGGCACTAATGTAAACCCTTGACTTGTTTGAATGTGTCTTCCAGTTTTTCTTGCCTTGTGCTGAAACACACGAAAATCACCACCCACCCAACCCCTTCCCCCCGCTCTCATTCTATTTCTTATCAACTGGCATAGATCTAAGCATGAAAGGAACACATAGGCAGGCAAAACATTCATTTATTCTCATCACATTTGTCAGGTAGGCTGTGTTGCAGATATATGCTCATGGGGCATGCTTATTACAAACCTGCTCTGCTCTGCTGTGCTTTGGGGTTAATGATTAAGGCCTATACTGCACTGTGTATGTTTTCTACATATTCATTCACAGCACCACCACAGAACAGATGCTGATACATTTATGGCAATAATTCTCTTGTAAAGATGTGTTGTTAAAGTACAAATAGACTAACCGAGTTTAGACATTTATCTAGCTTATCTTTTTATTGTGCTTTTCCATGTCGGAGGCTTGACTTCCTCTGCGACAAAAATTTTGCGATAACGACACTCCTCCTATTCTTGTTAATTACATGCTTAGGCAGTCTTTTTCATCTTGTTTTAAATTGTACACTAAATGCTTAACTGTTTTGTTTTTTTAAAGTAAGCTGGTCTCTGACTTCATAACTAATTGCATTATTCACATTAGCTGAGAGATTAGTGACTTAGATCTAGATCTTCATTGTAGATCTGGATCTAACCCTAAACCCACAGGTTGAGATGAAAACAATATTCCAATAAAATACAAGCTAATTTATGACCTGCCTGCATTTTTTTTGAAAAATACAACTTTTCTGCATTTTTTGGAACCAAACGAAGAATAGAGTAGGATTTAGTTTTGAGTCAGAGCTTGTACACCATTATAGTAAATATGCTGTGGTAGCCATGTTTACCCTCTCTCCACTAGTTATGGTGTGAATGCCTTTCAGTTAATGTTCCGTCTTGTTATTTTTAGTCTTTGCTGATAGTCAAGGTCAATTTAGTGCTCTCTTATGTTCATGTGGAAAGAGAAATACACCTCCATCTTAATTACAACTCCTCAGAAGTATGGAAAAAGTTACAATTAAAAGACATTGCAATTATCCTGTGACTTACATGTCATTTATTTTGTGAAAAGTGTTGCCAGTAATGAAAGTTGTGATTAAGCAATGTCAATAGTATATCATTATAACTAATGCACCATCTTGCACTTAGATGTGCAAGTCTCCATGTCAAATCCACAGTGAGTTGTTTCAAAGCATCATTAGATACAACACACCCATAAGAACATAGTGGAGGAAATAGTGGAGGAAACCAAAAGAATGTACATGACTTTATTTATCTTTCGATTCACACATTGCTTACTAGTGGAAAATACACTGAATATGCAGGAAAATATATTGAATATGCGCCAAGCAGTTCAGGTACATTGCGATGCGCTTTGTTTTCTTCAGACTGCGCGATTGTGCAGTTGAACTCTCATCCTCCCTAAAATTACATTGAATGCTTGTCGATTTCCCTTTATTTCTTCCTGCACTCCAAAGTTTGCATTTCTTGAGAAAAACCTAAAATCCCTCCAGAAATTAACAAAGCCTTCCCCCCTCGAATATATGGGGTGAGGGGGATTTAATATGACTTGGAGAAAACCCTGTATGCTGTTTCTCAAACATTGCTATTCAGGATATTTTCGTGGTTAAATGTCTCTGCTGCAGAGAGCAAAGAGAAGCTTTTAAATCAACAAAGCAAGTTTCTTACTAAAAACAGACCATCAGTTCCATGGATTTTGCTCCTTAGCAGTAGTCTTCAGCTGAACTGCATCCCAAGTATCATTTACTGTGGTAATTGAGGCTGTTAAGGTCCTTTATTTTTTTCTTCAGAAGTCCACGAAATGCCCCTAAAAAAAGTCATTAAATTCTATTTCTAATAATCAGTATTAACCCTGTCATAGAGAACAAGGGACTGGAGTTTTGCAACAAGGTGATAATGTGTGCTGTTTTCTTTTAGGTATAATAGGAGCTGGCATTGGTGGAACTTCTGCTGCTTATTTTCTGCGCCAGTTGTTTGGAGAAAACACCAAAATCGATGTCTTTGAGGCTGGGAGAGTTGGAGGCAGAGCTGCTCTGATAAATATTGATGGACATGATTATGAGGCTGGTGGCAGCATCATCCATAACAAGAATCGATACATGGTTAACTTTGCCCAGAAATTCAACAAAAGTAAGTAGTTTTGCTGCATTTGCTGAAACAAATTGAAATAAGCTGTCATCACTGCCATGGACACTTCGCTGCCAGTTTAAGATTTCAGTTTAAATATTAAATTTGAAGAAGAGAACTCCATAGTGCCAGGGTAATATCCTAATAATAATTTAGAACAACTCATCCAAAGAATCCTCCAGATATATGGTTACATGCTGGTAGCCATTTCAGAACAAATGTTTTTATGACTAGCTTTCAGTTTTATGCAGTGTCAAAATATTAAGGAAAAGAATGAATAAAAGACAGTATTTCCAGCCACTGAGCCTCTGCTTTATGTGATGGGCATTCTTTATGCAGGAACAGGACTGATATCTGTAAGTGGATCTCATTTTGAAATGTGAATTCCCTTTGCCCATATTGCTATGGTTGGTAACTATCACAGCTTGCTGCAACATTCTTGCCTTACATCAATGTCCCTTTTCCATGTGTCAAAATGCAGCATTTAATTTAATGCAAGATTATAAAAGCATTCAATGAAAGGGAAATGGTGGAACATTATTCAGTCCTAAAATGACAGAAACTCCACAGCAGCCAGTTTTGACTTTTATTTAAGAATCAACTAAGTATGATATTCTCTTCCACTGGAATTGCTCATTTACAAGAGTAATTACAGCAAGGCATCAATGTTTATATGTAATTGGGGTGATCAATAGTGATGTGTGTGTATGTGAGTGGCTGTAGTATGATAGCCACCAAGGTAGTGATGTAGATATATACAGTTAAATCCTGCTAACACAAAACAGAAGGGACCGGCCAGATCTTGGCGGGTTAAGTGAGTTTTACATTATTCATTTACAGTATAATATATGGGAAAACAATAGTCTTTCACAGTAGTTGCAATCCTTGAGTTTGGCATGTTGTGCTTTCGAGCTGCATATTATCAGGAATCACTGTCTTGTCATCACCTTTGATTAATGCACTACTGAATATAATTTCCATGCACCCGAGTGCCAGTCAATAAAAGGAGGGAAAATTGCTCTGGTAGCGGCCCATGTTTTTTCTCTCGCCATCTCTTTTTCTTCACTCTCCAGCATATCATTTATCGTGTTACAAAAGGGTCCCTAAAATTCATTATCAGGTTAATTGCAAAATTTTACTATGAATGAAGAAGGCCTTTGGATGGAAATTTTTTTTTTTATTTTCTCCTATCAGATTTCCTGAATTTTTAGCGAAAGTGCTGTCATTTTGAAAGAGTTCTACTGTATGTATCTTTGTAATGCGGGCAGTGGAGAACTTAAGGCTGCATATGCGTGCACTCTGCACAAGATTAATGTGTGTACAATTTGAGCAAAATAACCTGCAATCCCACATCGTCATATCCAGTGCTTAAGATTTGTTAGGGTATAATTGACTTATCAAAAAATAAAAATGTCTACAATAACCTCCAGGTGATGATCGGCTCACACCCTCATTTGAAAGGTTTGGACTGTATGCGGATTCAGGAATGGTTTTTGAGACAAGTCAGTGGTCAGCACTTACTCTGCTTAAACTGGCTTGGCGTTATGGACTTGATCTGTACACCGTTCGAGAGGTGACAAAGAACATGCTTCATCAGTTTGAAAGGTTAGTAGTTTTGTTTACAGAAACAGCTGAACTCTGATAACACAAAATTGAAGAGACCTGCCAAATCATTGCATTTTAAATGAGTTTATAGTACAATATAAGGTGAAGTAAGCCAAGAAATGTCAGATGGTATTGTTTGTAGATGATAGTTTTGGTAGTCTTGACTGGTTACAATCTTGTGTGTTATCGGAGATTGGTGCATGTTGTCATCATCTTAGATTGACATAATATTTATATCTGACTAAATCTCCACATGCTAAGTCATCAATGGGTAATTGGTACAGCAGCATCTCGGTTTTGTCTCTCTTTGTCACTTTTTTTCTCTCTTTGCCGGGCACATCACTTATTGTGTTATCAAAGGTTCCCTATCTTTTCTATTGGGTTAACTGTGAAGTGTGATTCTGGGTAAAGTTTAGTGAGTTCTGCTGCAATTACGGGGAAGCAGTAATTTTTACTCTGGTCCTGGAAAATAAGATATTACTATGAGATCAGGTTAGAATTTAGACTATTATAGTTGATCTATGGTAGTTGGGCTGATGGCAGGTCTGTTGGGAGATGGGGGAGCAATGTGGGGTGGTATTAACAGATGAGAATGGGCAGTGTGGGGTGGTATGAACAGATGAGAATGGGCATCAAAACAGTAAGAGGCAGTCCTCATAAATATGCTGCTGCCCCTAATCACTGTACTGCATGGGCATAACATTACAGAATAGAGAGATATGGAAGGCAGACACACTTGAGCTTGCATCATATTGATTTGATTTGCTATTGATTAAAGCTCACTGAATTCAGCTAGCAACGTTTGTGTTATAAGCCACATAGAGTATATTGTCTCACAATGTATAAACTGGTATTATTTGCCCTGCATGCACATGTTGATGAGGGAATTCAAGATATTACAATACACAATGAAGTTGCTTATCCTTTCTCTTGAGTGATTTTGAAGCACTGCAGTAAGCTAGAGGATTCGAAGCCCTTTTCACCGTGAGCTTTTGCTTTTTGTGAGAGTGCTATCAAAGTAGCTTTAGAGCAAATAAGAATCTGAATTCAGTATGTGCAACCTGATTTTAATGTTATATTACCCATAACTTCACTGTTGACGTTACTTAGCCTTTACTTCAAATTTACTTTAAAAAACTTCAAAGAACTAATACAGCTAAATGCAAAAGGTCATTGATTCTCAAAGCACTTGCTGCAAATCCAATATACAGTAGGTTTATGGTATTCCCTTATTTTGTAGGATGAAATGACAGTTGCAGAACTCTTGTGGCACAGTCAAATGATTTTGTGTTCAAGTGATGCATGAATATGAAATTACATTGTATGTTGAGGATTAGTTTAAAGTGGGACACGCACATCAAAAATAATTTTCCGTTTTTCAATACTTTTTCTCTCTAAAAATTATCTATGGTGCCCACCGAATCAATTTTGGGAAGAAAGAGTATCATTCTTTTACCGTGCGCGTATGTAATATAACGCAATAAGGAGAGCTAGAGTTACCGGGTTTGGGCCTTGCGTCGTCCAGAATTATTTGCCTTCCCCAATCAGCAGAAGCCCATGACAAAAACACTGACGTCACTTACGTTCCAGTAGATACAGACATCTCTACCTGACAATGTATTATTCGGTTTTTAATTAAGGTTCTGGTATTCCAAATTCAAACGTAAAGTTTGATAATGTAAGCCAAAAAAAGTATTTTGCATTTTTATTGCCTCAGCATGATTTTGTTTGGCATATTTACTGTTCACAGAGGAATTAAAACCTTCATACCAACATGCTATCACCGGTCCGCAGAGCACTGGCTAGACAGCTTGGCCGGGTGGCAAGAACGTATTTGACGTAAGCTTATGGCCGCCACGCGCGCAGTGGTTGTAACAATTCGGACTTTGGATAATGTAACCCTGTGGGTTGTCTGGGGCCAGCAGAGGTGTTATATCTTTATGACAGACACGTGAAAGACTGTTTTATTGGAATAAGAGGGTGTCGTATGATTTAATATGGTCTGTAGGACTGTGCAGTCTACCTTTAAATTTTGGTATGAGAATGTCTTCTCATGCCCTACAAAGTCTTGCACATACATAATATTGTCAGTTCATGCAATAGTCTTGTAATTCATAGTTATCTTATATGTGTTTAACAGAGTTGTTGCAGCACATTGTCAATGTGAAGGCATTTTAAGAGTGTTTGATTTGGTCTGTGGGATTTAGAGCCTTAATCAACAAGCCCATTATCTCATTTATTATGATTACCATAAGTTTGATCATTTGGCTAGTGTTAATCATAGTCCGCTGTTACCTCCTTCAGCCTTCCACCATTACTGTCTTGATGCTTTACTAAATTCTGTATTGAATTAGTTAGGAGTTGGAATTATTTGGAAATGCAACTCCTCCAACCATTCTCAGAGATCAACAGATAGTGTCTTTCTGTGAAGCTGTTGTGTCAGTCATTTTTTATACTGCTCAGGCCAAAAGAAGATCATTTTGGTCATCCTTTTGTTTTCTTTCATAATTTCTTGTCATGGGTACTCTGTAAAATTATGTGTGCATGAACTTTTCAGATGTTTTATAACATAGCTTTGTGTTACATAAACTGTAACTAAAGTATATAGGATTAGAGTCATCAATGATCAATACAATACTCTTGAAGCTGCCAAATTTCAGTGTGAGTTATTGGCATCACTGAACTGATGTTTAGAATCACCTTACCTCATTTTGCTCTCACTTTTTGCCATTTTCAGAATATATGACTTTCAAGACAGAGGCATGGCTTTCACCACAGTGGAAGACATGTTACGAGCAATGAGTGATGATTTTGTCAATATGACTCGCCACTCCGTCAGCAGTGTCTTGCTTGATGCTGGTGTGTCACAAAAGTTCGTTGATGAGTTGGCCATGGCAGCCATGAGAAATAACTATGGGCAAACTACAGATGTACATGGTTTTGTAGGTATGTTGTTATGTCAGGGATAGCAGAGTGCAGAAACTTCCTAGAAAATAAAAAATCAGATATGAAATTTAAGAGCATTTTAGCAAGCAAATGCATAAATATATTGACATAAAAATTTCACCATATTGGGGATACGTCATTGGAGTGGGTGTCTGCAGTATTTGTCAAAGTCTGCTACCATTTCGGTTATGTTTTTGTAGAGGATTAAACGACATCCAAGAATTCAGGTTTAAAATTTTGGTGTTTAATGATAGATAATGATGTGATTATATATGAAAGATCAACATTCTGCAGCCATTTCCAATATGTAACTTTCATTGTGAGACCACCCTTAATAGATAAGATTAGCAATGAAAAGACACTGTGCTGTGTAGTGTTGATTGAGAGATGACAGTTGATAACTGAGATGCTAATTGTCTCAGTACAAGGGCATTTTACCAGTTGATCCCATTTTGCAGCTCCTTATAGACATGTTCTTTGTATGTGCCCTGTCTTCATTGCCCAATGTATAGGTGTCTTATGTTCGTTTGGTACCATATGGAATTCTTAGATGGATGCTAGGGGCAGGGTTAGGCAAGAGGACAACACCCCTGGGAGAGTCCTTGGACAATATCCAGATACCCTCTCTCTTCCCTAAACTTGCTTCTAACCTTAACCCTATCACAAGCACACCATGGGAGATATCCAGGATTATACCGAATGAATCTACAACATATCAATGGCCTTGTGCACAAACTGTCTTAAAGGAAGACTGCGCCGTCCTACAGACCATATTAAATCATACAATACCCTATTATTCCAATAAAACAGTCTTTCAAGTGTCTGTCATAATGATACAACGCCTCCGCTGGCCCCAGACAACCCACCAGGTTACATTATATAAAGCCCGAATTGTTAAAACCACTGCGCGAGAGAGAAAAAGTATTGAAAAACGGAAAATTATTTTTGATGTGCGTGTCCTACTTTAATTCAAGATCATGATCCCAATTTTTTTTTTATTTGAGGGTAAATAGCAGAATCATACAATTTGCACATTATGTCCACAAATATTCCTACACAGAAATAAAAAATGTATGAAAATGATCAAACCATCTCTCCCCACAAGTTTTCTCTGCCATCTGCGTAAATCATCTCACATTTCTCCCACGCTGTTGGCAATTGAGATTGCTTCTTTTAGGCTTCTCTGTCTAAACTAAAACACTATAATTTAAGTTGAATTTACGTCTCTAGTCCCCAAGATTTAATTTTAATCATCATCTACTAGTCTGTATTTTTATAAATGATATTGCTGTCAAGCAATGTTTGAATAGGTGAAGTTGACTTTGTTTAGCATTACTGTTTTTTGTTCTTTTAATCACTGTAGTAGCCATAAATCTTTTTGATCAAGAAAGCTGTTATATGGTTATCTCAGACATGATCCGATGGTTCAAGGGGAAAGTATCCAGCACTGTCAGGATTTTTTGTCTACATATGTGGCCTGAATAATGTTTGAAAAAGAAACATTAAGCCTTTTCCTTTTTTTCTGTTTCTTTCCTTTAGGAGCAGTTTCACTAGCTGGAGCAGAGGGGAATCTGTGGTCAGTGCGGAATGGAAACAGGCTGATTGCAATGGATTTACTAAAGGAGTCAAAGGCGTCACTTATTCAAGCAGTAGTTAGTACCATAGCTTTGATAAAAGACGAATTGGGCAGTGGAAGTGTAACATATGAAGTAGAATATATAAAGAAAGATTCAGAAGATAAGGAGAAGACAGGCTCCAGGGAGTATGACATTGTTGTCATTGCAACACCTGTCTCGGGCACAAAGTACAAGATATCCTTTGTTGACTTCCCCAACCCTGTTACTCCCTTTTCTCAGGAATTTCACACCACTATAGCAATGTTTGTGCAGGGAAATATTAATATGACAACATTTGATCTCAGTAGTCAGGATGAGTTTCCTCCAGATCTTTTTTGTATCAGCAGAAATCTTTATTTCAATTCCATAGGAAAGCAGTCACCTGTCTCAGGCCAAGGTGTGCCACAAGAGGCCTCTGAGCCACCAGTGTGGAAAACATTTTTAAACAAGGTTCCCACGGAGGAACAGATCCATAGGTTATTTGCTAATCATAAAGATTTGAGGCTCGTGGACTGGTTAGCCTATCCTGAATATAAAGCTGGCATGGATTTGCCTCCATTTATGCTGTATGACCGCCTGTATTACATTAATGCTGTAGAGTCTGCAGCATCAGCAATGGAAATGAGTGCCATTGGAGCTAGAAATGTTGCTTTGCTAGCGTACAATCAGTGGCAAGGAAATTTTGAGAAAATTGACGAACTTAACCTTCCATCAGCTACACAGACGGAGAGTGACAGGACTGATTTATGAATTGTTTGCATGTCCAGTATTGTTATGAATGTCCAGGTTTTGAGCAACTTCACTAAATGCCTTGATACAGAACATTTTCAACTCTGTTACAAGGAGTAGATGATTAAAGTTTATACAAACTTTTTGGTTTGGTAAATATAAAGTATTAGAAAAGAGAATGGCACTGGGGTAGGCAGTTTTGGTTACTGTTGGTTGTATTTTTAGTGCCCAGGCTTTTTTTTTTTTGCACCTACCATTTCATGAAAAGCTGAAGATCAAGCAAGAGGGTTCTGTGAAGGAATGGTATCGGTTTCTTTGTTGTTGTTTTTTTCCGGGTTTTCCTAGTTATGTTTAACATCACTAGCACAGTGGACCCTCCGCGATAAGACCCTCTCATTTACGATTTCCTCCCAATTATGACCTAAAATCTCATGACTGATCGGAAAGATCTCCAAATAGCGACTTCCTTTGAAATCCGACAAGTGACCCACTCTGAACCTTTGTTCAGTCTTCCCACCCCTCTAAATTGCGACCCCCCGCATGGTTCGAACACCTGTAGTTTGTCGTCGGTCGGTCTGCCTCATGATGTAACACCAGCTCAAGCCACCCGAGCCTCATTGATTTGGTGCACGATTGATAGGCTAGGCAAGGTAGGCCTAGGCTATTCTGTCTGTCCCATGTATGAATAGGTTGGTGGCAACGTTACTTACACTAGTCGAATATGATTGGACTCAGGAAATGACGTCACCTTAAATAAGCCTATGAAACACTATGTAGACCATATGGTAGGGCTGGGCGACATCAGCAACCTTTTGGTATCCCAGTCTAAGAGTCGATTCAGCAACTCCCGACAGACATCAGCAGGGCGGATCTCTGAGCCGCTACTTGCATATGTATAAAAGGGGACATTACTGGGGAAATGATTTTATGAGATTTATTGCAGTGAGTGAGGCAGTGTCAGAAAACAGTCTTGTGTGGTGACTCTAACCCTGGCATTGGAGAATGACTCAGTAGTCGGTGTTGCCAATGTTGACACTGGTGTCAGTCTTGCCCACTCCTACTGTATGGTATTTGCGCTTTTTTTCCATGTTGTCTTTTGCACTCGCGTGGTCATCGAGTACGCATCCGGTCATAATTTTTATCTAGACCTTGGCTACACACATCAACTGAGACTTGTGACTTTTAGCAACTGCAAGTGAAGGGCACTCCCATTTTAGGAGCAAGTCAACGTTGTAAAGAGGAACAGGGCTGGAGAGACCACAAAGCGTATTGCAGAGACATTAGGTGTGGACAAAACCCGCCTCCACTAGTATTAGTGTGAACCTCTCAGTTAAGATTACCTCCCAGTCAAGACCTTTCTCATGAACATTTACAAAGGTCTTATCTCGGAGGGTTCACTGTATAAAACAATTAAGAAGGAAAAGCGTGGCACTAGTCTTACTTGGAGAAATGCATGTTTCAGTTTCTCAAGAGGTGCTCATAATGTCTGTTCATTTTTAATTTTCATGTTTTGCTTTTCAGATGATGCTATTCTTTTGAAAAATACTCTTTGTCATTTTCACTGTTTCATGTTTTATTTCCCCTCTTGTTGTTGTGGCAAAAATTTAACTTGCTTTCAGTTCCAAAACATCGCACTTTTTTTACCCCTCAAGAATACTGCGCTTTTATTTCAAGAATATCATGCACAGTAGTCTTTGCCCAAGAAAGACTAGCAGCACTTTCATATCCCAGCATTTTGCATTCAAACTCATAACACCTGAATGGTGATGAAATAAGTGCCTCTGTGATAAGCATATACAAATTCTCACAGCATCCCATCTATGTTGTAAGTTTAGACTCTTATCACTGTGTTAGTTTGAATTTTTTTTTTCTGTAGTGGGTTCTAGCCTCACTTTGTTATGAAGGGTTTGGGTGGGACAAATTTATATTGTCAGCTCACATTAATAAGGATATCATTAGGGTTAAGAAATGATGTAAGACCCTCGGGCAGATATTTCTGTATGTGTTTTCTTGTTTAATTTTCAGATATTTAATTGGTGAAGTACAGTGACTTCAAATATTACATGTCTTCTGAACGAGGAAACTTTATTTTTTTCCAAAATTCTTCATCAGGGTATGTTTTCTTACAATATTTCTTGTATATTTTAATTTCTAGCTGGTATTTCTGGTGTTCTACTGGATTTGAAAGATGTGCTAACAAATAGATATGTTGTGCAAAGAGAAGGAAAGGGTCAAGGAGGATAATTTCTGCATTCTATTTCAGCTCAAAATTTTTCAAGACAGCAGAATGTTGGCTAATCATCAATAGGTAAAGATTCATTGATGATTATAATAGACCATTTGATCTTATTGTATGTGGATTGTTTGGTATTTTCCTGGGTATGTTTCATGCATCCCCACATTGGGGAATTTTGTGTGTATGAGAGGAAGGCCCAAGGGTTATGAGACCCCGCATCCTTATGTGCTTTTTCTGTGTAAGCACAGCCAAATCATTAGTGTTAGTCTTGATGCAAAACTTCTGCAGTGATCGTCAGTGGAGTTGTTCTGTTCACAGCCAAAGATTAGTGTAATCTTGATGCAAAACTTTTGCAATGGATGATCAGTGAAAGTGTTCTCTACATTCATTGATCACAAATAATGTTGAATATATCATGAAAGAGAGGTGCTGAGTAACTGAGAGTGAAAGCTGGCCTGTAGGAACTTGATTTCAGAAATGGCATAGCCATAGACCTGAAAGAATAGTGATAATTTTGAGTATCTTATGCAAAAGTGGTGCTGAGAAACTGAGAGTGAAAGTTAGTTTCTAACATCTTGATTGCAGAAATAGCACAGCCAATGGGCCAGAAAGAATAGTAATAATGTTCAGGGATGGCAGAATGCTAAAGAAGTTCAGAAAATCGAGAATCAAATCCTGAAAAATAGAACATTTTAATGTTACAGGAAATAGCAGTAATGGTAAAACAACTTCAGTTTTGAACAGAGACCTTTATTTTAATCATAGTGTCTGAAAAGTTTGCTATGGTCTCCTGCCATCACTGAATGTTGAATGCATCATGCAAGAGAGGTACTGAGAATCTGAGAACGAAATTTGGCCTGTAAGAATTACAGAAACAATATAGCCATAGGCCCCGAAGAGGATGGTAATGAGTATTTGACAAATGACAAGTGACAGTAACTTTTGCCAACCTCTTGTTGGGACTTGTGTTTGTTTCACTAAAATTGTTGATATTCTGATACACTGGGTAATGATGTGATAAAGATGTTTGTTTCAGGTATGATTTATTGGTTTCTGTCGAGTATTTTTATTTTTTATAATATGATGATACATTTACTGAGCTCTTGATGTGCTCTTTTACACTCCTGTAATGCAGATAGAAGCTCTTTCATAGTATGTTATACTTGAGTGACAAGCCACTGTTGAATCTAATTTGCATAGGTCTCTCCACACAAACTGATGATTGGTCTTGTCACCTGTAGCATGCATGAACAATTAGAAGAGTGTAGGCAAGCTAATAAGTGAAATCATCTGCTCAGAGATGTCTAAAGTAAGATCTTTTGCTAAACTTTGTGATAAATGGAAACTATATGAATAACTGAATTGGAGAAAGCTATATCAGCTTTCCTTCCTCTGATGCCAATAATGGCTTTGTTAAGCAAATTTTTATTGTCTGTCAGTCTTAAGGGCAGGGAGGCCCTCAAAGCTGGCCATATCACTGTGAACCACATCATGTAGTGTGGAAATGAGGGAGAGGGCAGCAACCTGGTTAGTTGTTCTCTTGCCCAACTCATCTGTCCTCTCGACATAATTTTAACAATGAAAGTACATGTACTTTGATAAATCACTCCCTTTCAGACATGCTGTACCCATTCTTTCAATTTTATGAGCTCAGAAAAATGCCATTCTGAGTTTTACAAGTGCAGATTTGAGAAGCTGTAGCCATGAGGAAAGCTGTTCAGAAAAAAAAGCCACAAAAACAACATCATCTTTTTCCCGACAAAAAAAAAACCAACACGATCTCTTTTCTTTGGTATTACCAGAAGTTAACAGTGCTCATGTTGCCAGTGATTCAGGGCAAGTTCAGACAAGAAGAAAGGTGCAGACTGTTTGAGTAAAAAATCCACTTGTTTGTTGTTTTTATCTGATAATTTTGTGCATTGTGCATGTCTTCAGCGTACTTTGTCATTTTAACTGATGTCTTATTATGTTAAAGCTACAGCCTACTTATTCAAGCCCAACTGTAACTGTTACTCAGCTGCAGTTTTGTCCTAGTCATTAAAGTTTATCTTGGACTTTTGTTCCGCTTCAAAGTCTAGAGGGGTATTGCTTTTAGGGTTTCTGTGCAGCCTATAACAGCATGATGATAACTTTTCAGGTTTTTTTTAACATGAATATAAATGGACCCTGAGACCAGAGCTTACATTAGCCCATGCTTACTGTGTCATTGAGTGGGTGATTATTGACTGAATCTTGAACACTGAATTGTCATCAGGCATCCTTTTTCCTCCTCAGTTTTCTCAGTCATGCAGTAAAATAATATGCATATGACCCTGCATACATCTTGTTTTTTATGTATCCCTCTGGCTTGCTCACTACCTGATCAGATATGTCTTTTGTTTCACACACTGTACCATTTATTGTGGTCTGGCAGATGCAAAAGAACAGCGAAGGCAGTCTTGCTTCTGTGTCCTTGCCAGTTTGTTCAAATTAAAGAAAAGCCATGGCACTCCACCTCGAATAATGGGGATATTTTGATTATTCACCAAAAAAAAAGAAAAAACACATGTTTACCATCAAATTAAAAGAAAATCAAGTAATCCAAGATCATCATATTAGGTGGATTCAACTGTACGGTACTATATTCTGAACATGAAAATTGTGCTGAAGATAAGGAAATGCTCAGCTTTGTTGTAGGTCTGCATAAATGAGAATTCATTTCTTTCTCTCCTTTTATGAGTGGCTGTTTACATATGAAAAGAAGGATATTGTTTTGTATGCCTAGCATTGTAGCAATAAACTGTAGTTTTGTCTTTATGTGTGTTCCATTTATTTTACATATCCTTCCATGCATGCTTGCAAACACACTCAAACTTGTTTAATACAAAAATACGGTATTAAAGACAAAAAAAGTCTTTATTCTGAAACACCTGCCAAGCTCTGTAGTAATAATAGTTGGCAAGGATTACTGATATGATTGTTACGAAATATGCAGAGTTAAAAACATTTCAGGGCACCCCGTGAATGATGTAGTAAGCGCATTTGAGTGTATCTAGATATTGCAGCTTTGGGTGTTTCTTTTTGGTTTTGCCTTTTTGTTTGAGAATGGCTGGCCAAAGCTTACATAATTTTTATCTTTGTGTGGACCATTAAATTCATTTTTACAGTGCAACCCTTTCTTTAGTGGCCACAATTATAACAGACACAGTAGTTTTGACAACGGAAATCAAAAACCTCTTCTCCCTTGACCTTTGTTGTTAAAATATCCATATTATGATGGACATATGATGTTTTAGGTGTTTACCTGTTCGTGTAATTACACATGCCACATCTAGTGCTAGGACTTTTATGCTGCTTGTTTACATTGACTCACATATCGCTGAAAAACAGCAAGCAAACAACATGAAACGGAACAGTGCCACAAGAATTTGATCTACATCATGGCCTTTTTTTTAAATTGGAATAAACAAATCAAGGCTCTCAACCTACAGTAGTCTTTCTCTCTAGACTATCCCAAGTGTGAGTGGGATGTTATTCAGCAGTCATTGTCAGATCCTGGCACAGACATTTGACCACAACTGAGCAAGTGCAGACCCAAGTGGTCCAGCCTCAACAAGTCTGTCCTCCGCCTTTTTTGTTCAGCAGAGAAAGACAGCCAGTGTAGTTTAAGTGAGGTTACTTCCCATGTCTTAAAAACCCCAGTTCAGAGACCAGAGTTCATGGTTAAAATGACCAAATTTAGAAAGTCCTAATCGCCATGCCATACTTATAGCAGAGTTCGAATGTATAATATATTTCATCTGATTAATAAGTTTTCTTATGCTTTCCTCTTTGGGAATGGATTGCTGATTTTTTTCTTTAAATATTTCATGTGAAGGTGCTAATACTGTATGTGCTTGAGGCTCAGAAATGTCTGGTTTAGTTTTCTGGTTGGGTTGACATATCACATAATACAAAAATAATAAAATTATGTGATATGATTGAAGACATGAATTTCTGAGGGAATCATGGAAACAAATAAAAATGAAACGTTCCCCAAAATTGAAGTGAGTATTCAGAAGAACCCCTGTTAAGCAAATGTTGCCCCTAATACATGACACTCCTTGAGCCACACAGAATTAAGGACCTTGGGTTTCGTTTTGTTATTCATATATATATCAGATAAAATGGGAAGATTTGAGCCTCCACCTATCACTGTAAGCTTTGCCACAAAACAGTGTAAGTGTCAAATGTGTCAGGTATCTCCTACTTTCAGTGCAGTGTCTCTTGAGTATTCCTGCTGTGAATACTATAAAGGTGATTTACCAGGGAGTACAATGTTTAGCACAAATAAGAGACTGTTATGTACAAATTTGCTGCCCTTCACTTGATCATTCATCTTACATTTATGACCATACCTGGTGCCAGTGTCAGGAAGATTCCAGTATTCAGTTTGTTTATTGATCTGCAATTCACCACAATAATTGACATAATTGCTTTGTTTCCTGTTGATGAAATGACATTAAAATAGAAAATAAAAATGCTGTTTTCTTTTGCTTTCTTCAAGACAAGTTAATTTTACTACTGTTCACTTTACTGTTTACTATTGGACTTGAGTGAAATGAAATTACAGCATGATGCAGGCCATAATGGGCTTTATATTTTTATGTGAGAATTGTATGACGGAACCTTCGTATCAAAGAGATTGAATCTGAGGAAAGAGGCCAGTTGGCTTGATGTGATCCAACTGCTTTTAAACGACTCCGCTTAATCGCCCATCCTCGGGATCACAGAAAGAGTGGTCGATTAAGCGGAGCGGCGATTAAGCGGAGGAAGTAATTTCGGCCATATTTTTGGTATGAAGCTTAAATTTCTTTGATGTCGTGGTTTGATATCGTGCATTGACACCTTCTTGTCGCCAGACTCAGGACAAACTCGAGTTTGACGGTGTTGTGGCGCACAAAATGTTTGATCTCTGCGGTCTCTCTCATTGGCCACCTCGCAATAACCCAGCAGACAATGAGTAGGATGGCATGGTTGGGGTAGACCGTTTATCCACATGACACGTTCTCTGATCTAACCGAAATCCACCAGACAGGCGCAATCAAGGCGTGGGGGGAGGAGACTATACCACGGCTTTCGGCGCAGTAGCATATCGGACGGGCGAAGGCGGTGATGCGTAGTGTGGGACGAAGGGGGACAAGGGGAGGGGGAGGTGGAGAGGAAAGGCTTATCACACCTATTTCGGGGTGGCAGCTGTCACTCAGTCAACCGGTCTGCCATCCGTCGCGCAGTTAAACCGTCTGTGTACATTGTTTGTTTGTCAACTGTAACCCTTCAACCGCTGATCTTTGAATTCATGGGCGCTGAAGAGTGGTCGATTATCCGGAGTGAGAGGCGATTATCCAGTGACTTTTATATAGAAAAAATTCGGTTCCCTAGGAAACGAGGCGATTAAGCGGAAAAGGCAATTAAGTGGAGGGTGATTAAGCGGCGTCGACTGTATATGCAATCGACTTTTATAGCTGAAAATACACTCATCCTTTGCAACAGGCTTTTGCAGGTGTGCTACTGACGTATGTCCTATCTGGAATGACTTATTCAAGGGACATAACAATCTGATTTCTGAATGGAGATTCAGCCAAGTCATGGCTAATGCAATTCCACAGTAACATTACATATACAGTGGAACCCGCTTAAGCGAGACATGCGTGAGCGGGACGCCCGCTTAAGTAAGACGAATGCCTGGGGAACAGAATTTTTGCTATTTAAATCTATACATGTGAGCGGGACGGCAACCCGCTTAAGCGAGACGATTTGGAGCCAGATCTCTGTAATATACACGCTGTTTTTGACAGGAATGCTGCTAATTGTCACTATCGTACTATGTCTCAGTGCTTGTTTACCTGTGCCAATCAGCTGAAAACCTGAGAGCTACAAAGAAGCTTGTACCGACGTTACGTGAGAAGTGATTGATACTACCTCCCCATAGCCTTCTGTCAGGCAGTTGACCCTTTGGCGCACACATAGACGAATCAGAGCGGACATCCTAGCCGCTGGTCATGTAACCAGCGCAAGCATCAACAGATCAAGATTAAGTAAGCCCCGCCCCCTGTCAGCCACACTTTATCCTTTCTTCAGCTTAGGCAGTGATTGACACTTACGAGCCTTACCTGCGCTATTGCACAACACTCAGCCAGGGTGTCGTTCACATAGGCATGACCGTGTTGCGTAAAAGCTTTATGACACACGCCGCTCGCATTGCGCTCTGGCCAGATGTGGAGCGAGAAGTGTGACGCTTATCTTTGCCGGTGTTTACGATCATGAAAATTTGATCCCAAATTATTTTTGATCACTTGAATGGGGGCCGGCGAACATCTCGACTTCAGAGATGTTAGACTTTTCATATTCTCTCCAGTTTTATTTTAACATGTATTATTTCTCTTCCTCCGGTGTAGACATGTCTCGGTCTTTAAAAGAAATTGTTTTTGAATTTTCAAAGAAGAGTGCTGAGAAGGCTTAGGTGCTTCTTTGAAACCAACCAAAAATTCCGCTCCTCGCAAAGAAAGACTAATAATAAATATGCTCTGCAAGTCTACTGAAAATGCAGTTAGGCTGCAATAAGTATATTTTAAACAGTACAGATACAATTTAAATCTGACTCCGTTGTCACACCTCACTAGCAACAAATAATGATATCCCTCACTTTATAATGGATAGTCCGCCTAAGCGGGACGCCCGCTTAAGAGGGACGATTTGTCGGGAACAGAGCCGTCCCGCTTAAACGGGTTCCACTGTATATGTTTTAATGACCTTTTTCCCAACACTGCATTTGCAGTGCAGTGGAGTTGCATCCCACGGCTCAAAGCTCACATTGCAGACTTTCTCACAGTAGGCCCAATAATTCTGTCATCCAAACAATTCCCCTACTGCCTGTTGTGAACTTCTCCAATCTTTTCTTTGCCGTTCTTCTTTTTACTTCATGGTTCATTATTTAGTTCACACTTAATACTTATTGCCTAATGAACACAGCCTTATCTTTCAAAAAATTTGCATAAAGTTTTAATAGTTTTGCAAACTCCGGCTGAGCCGCAATTATATATAGGAGTTAATGGTATATTCTTGAACAGGCAAACAACTTTTAGTTTGTTAAACCAGTTCTAATGCAGTTCAAAGGACTTTTATATGTACATTTTAAATTGAATTATATGTACTTCAAGAGGTGTTAACTATCCTGCCCTATCTGAGATATTTATTACTTGTCATTTCCTTTCATATCAGCTTATTTTTACTGGTGTGCAGTTCTCAGGGTATTTAGTAAATTACAGTATATACAAGTGATTTAATAAATAAAGGGTTAACCACTTTCAGTCCACTCTGCTTAAAAACAATCCACAGAATCGCAACAGGATCCACACAACAAATTGCAATATTGCAATATACATGTATGTCACTGCATCATTGCAATTCCTTTTAATCACAGCATTTTGCAAACTCCAGCTGAGCCGCAATTATATATATATAGGAGTTAAGGGTATATTCTTGAACAGGCAAACAACACAGCTGGAGCAATGAACTGTGCCACCCAAATGCCAGCTTAACTAGAGGACATGTTATCAGGATGTTATAAATAGAGAACAGTGTGAGACATTCACATTTTTCCATTCTCTCTCTTTTTTCACACTTTTAACACAAACTTCCAATGACAGTGATACAGTAAAATAACAGTTTATTTTAAGTAAGTCCATCAGTACCTGAACACATGCTGTGTGACCAGAAGACAATGCGGGCTGTTGGTCAATAATACAGTACTATTAGATGCAAAGGTCCACATTCAACAGAAACTGTTTTGTACCCCATTCCCATTAAGTCAAAGCAATAAATGTACTCGACTCTCCTTTATAGGAGTAATATTAAGTAGTTGACAGCAGTGTTTACATATGTACAGTGTCATTTTATCTTCTGAATGTGAATGAGATCAAACCTGAAAGTAAGATTTATAACTTAAACTTGTGTGTGTGTGTTTGTGTGCTGTTGGTGGTGATATGCGACTATAAACTGCTTGCAATTAATGGGGTGTACCAAGAGGAATGGGTATGGTGTCACATGTATGCTGTTTAATTTGTATTCTCTGTAACAAGACAATCTTCCAATGAATAATAGTTGCATTTTCTTAAAATTGCAGGACATCATTCATCCCAGACACATAGCACTCTTTTAAAATGAGGCCACCCTATAAGAGAAAAATTGATCATTACCCTGTTAATGGTGACTGCAGATAGTTCAAGGTCTACTTACAACTGATCTAGCTGTAATACTCAAAAGTCTTCAAGTCCAAAGGAATATAAGTGCACTCCTGGAGTCTAGTAGAAGAAGCTGAGTTCCTAAATGCAGTCAGATACAGGAAACAGTGTAATCCTCACTTCTTCTCCAAAAATAGTTGACAGGTGATTCGTGGATGTTCGTCAGAAACTGTGCCATAACTGCTTGGGTATTATGAGATCAGATTAACAACAGTACCATACGTGTAATGACCACACACATGCACAGTAGCTGGGTGCTAAAAGTGTGTTTTTGGAGGTAAGATTGGTGAGAGAAACAATTACAGTACCTAAAATTCTGACTACACAAAAACTTAACAGGTATAAGATACCTGCAGTTAAATGTGAAGTGGATAATCCAGGACCACAAAGGGGCTTTGGCACCCAGAATTTAGTGTAAAGATGCAAAGATGATTCAAAAATGTACCATGTACAACCCAACATTTAAGGATTTCAAAGGGTTTAAGTCTCAGAGCTGTTAAGCTGTAGGTCCTTTACCTCTGCCCACTATGCATTGCAGGAGTTAAGTAGAAGAGAACACACAATAATTTTACACCTTCGCTGACGGAATGCACTCAGCTTTTCCTCCAAAGAGGAATGCATAAAAAATCTTAACATACATACTGTACTGTAAAAACACATATTAGGCACATGCATATGGGGTATCCAATTTGTGAAACAGCCCCTTTCATGAAGTGGACAATTCGATTACCCTTTTCATGATATCCCCCCCCCCCCCCCNATTTCATGAAATGACAAAATATTTTGTCCAGGGCAGTGCTAAGTAGAGATTAAAAATCTAATTCACAGTAAAATCTACTGTATAGAAGTAACCAAGTAAAATGTGAGTAATCAATTTCAAAATGGGGCTAAAGCCATTTAAGTGCCTTTAAATTTAACTAGAAACATGGCATCAACAAAATGTTGTCTTTCAGGTAATATTTAGAGTCACCAACCTGGCTTTAACCCCATTTGGAAACTGATCACTCACACTTTACTGCATAAATTATGTCCTCTACAAGAACTTTATAATATAAACATCCTACTATCTTATCATCTATGGAACTCTTTCTTGAATGAAAAAAAAATTGTCACAATGACTGCTTATTTATTCATTTTGCATTTTTTGCATGAAGAAAAATTTTATGACAACTTTTTCACCGTGTCATCAAAAGTAAACTTTTGGTTTAGTTGTACTGCCTGTCACATATGAGTTTCCAATAGTCCCGATTTCAAACCTTTGGTGCAATTTTTCGAAGAATTAATATGATCATTCTGAAAAGAGATCATTCTATTATCATTCATCATTCAAATGCTCATTGCTCAGTCAATGTATGTTCTAAACATTTCCAGTTCAGTTAACAACTAGAAAATGTTGAAGTAGACCAATTTTTTGGGGATATGCAGCATTTACCCTCTGTTCCAAATTTTGTACTGTATAATCAAAATAATGCTAAATTTTCGAAGTGAGGGCTGATGGAGAGTTATTTATAACGGGCGGTATATCTTGTGTTTCAGCTGGCTATGATGTAATAAGTGCATGAATATTCGTGAATGTATTATCTTCATTCAATTTTCTGTTCACAAACACTTGCCATTTCATGCAGTAAGCAGAGTCTTAAATGCTGATTTCTCAAACTGATCTAATATATTGCACATTCCATGATATAGGCAGTGGGCTGAACATTTCTTGAACTGGTCAGTCGAGCTGTCCAGTTCCTGAAATGGGCTGTTTCATAAAATTGATATAACATACAGTGTATACACAAGGAACCGCCCAAGGATTCACAACAAAATGAGTCATGATTATTAGTTATACAAATACAAGTACACATCAAATTTTTAAATGCCATTTGAAAATACAACTGCACAGCCACATATAATGAAGAACAATGTAGCTTGGTTTAAGATAAAATTTCATGTTGGTGTAAAGCCAACAAGCTGACTATTACAAGCACCATTATCATCCATTTTTAAGTTTGCAATGCTTAGCAATATGTTTATATTTCAAACACTAAAGATTTACTTACACACATATGATGCAAAACAACTTGTGCTTCCCCTATTAAAAAAAAAATTAAACAATTCTTCAAACTTTCTCACCCTTCCCTGTCCCATCCCCCCGCCTTCATGAAATTTTTGTGAAAATGAAGGCCTTCATGCAAAACAACAGCAAAATATGAATAGTTTTGCATAATATAACAATGTCCCACCCAACAACCCCTTTTCATATAAAGAGTTAAATAAAAGTGATACATGATCTGTAAAGCCCATCTCCCACAACCGTGGACATTCCATCAACTAACATGCAGTACATTCAGGTTGATAGAGGCCTTTGATTTTATCAGTCAATCCCTGATCATATGCCACCAGACATGATAGGCAACGTGCTGTACATTATGGTAAGGATCTTTGATCTAGGCGGTCTTTCTTATGACTGTTTCCAAGCTATCCAATAAGATGTGACGTGATATGAAATTGAAGTAGCTAAAGGACGACCTTACTTGTGCACTACTGGTTGTTTACGCTGTCAACCAGATCCTGCCTTGTTTTTGTTTTTTTTTCATGTAGTTTCACTGATCTGTAAATCTACTTGTCAACTTTAATGCTTCTAACACTCATTTTTTGCATTTACCATAACTGAGTTGTTGAGTTGTTGCAACTATCCAGAGTCATTTTGTGATTATGCAGTGACTTATATACACAAAAAAACACTGGGTTTTCTTAAACTGTTGTGATTAAGCAGAACTGTTACTCAGCCAAAGGCAAATACGCGCCATCAACTATATAACATAAAGTCTATCTCAGTCTGCTGAAATGCTGATAGGATCATGTAGACTTTTGTCTAAATATTACTTTCTATGAGCGCAGGGAAACTCTTACAAGCAAAATAAAAACTTCAAATCACAAAATATGGGTTTACTAAACTCAAAATCAATTCCTGGTGGATATAATTAAATAAGGCAATAATACTGTCATATGACACCTGACCAACCTTGTATTAAATCAGCAATTACTTTAAAAGGATTAGTAATAAATTACTCTTTATACTGTATGTACCTATGAGCTGTTGTGTTACAAAGAAAGCTTGACAACTGTTATAAGCCATACTCACGGCTAATGCCACTAACAATAATGAATGTGATGCTGCACATTGTTGTGACAAACTGTACATATGAACATTCTGGGCAAAGCCTTAGGATCTAAATCATGTACAAATAACTTTACATAATCACAATGCACGTAACTACTTTTTGCTCAATTGCAATGATTTTCAAGAAAGAATACCAGAGAAACTTTATGACATTGCCTTAGGCCTTTCTCTCATTCTCTGTTAACACCAACTGTGTCGACTCCATCACTTAATAATGATCATCTCTAGGATGCTGTCCTTTACTGAAAACTAATGGCTGTCCATGTCAATTCTGTTAAAGCTCCCGGATTGTTCATTTGTAGTTAGTGCGCTTAAGTACAAGCTCAGCTCTAAAGTGTTGCTCTCTATTGCTGTTATGATCAAGTACACTTAGCTGTCTATTCTCTACTGTTCACCAATGCCAATCTCATTCATAGAACAGGTAATTAATCTAGTTTTAAACATAAGTCAACAATAAACTGCACCGCTTCACCACACCAACTACTCAGCTGCAAACTTGTGAACTAACTTATGTCAATACCAAAGTATAATTTCAGTATCAGTATTCAAATTGGCGGGTTTTTTTTTAAATTTAATAAACAGCACTGGTATCATGGACAGAAACAAACACAGAATAAAATAAAAATGCTTGCTTTAATAAACATATAAAGTTCCCTTGCATTTTAATAAAATACTGTAGACAATTAAATGCACATCTGAAACATATCTTCCAATTGACTTTGTTTATTTATCACCAGGGCAGCAAAGAACTCTATTTCTCTACAAAGGACTCATGCAACTGAACTACCTTATGAAAGCTAAGCAAAAGCAACTACAACTGCAGCACTTGCACCTCACTGAGCTTACTTTCCAGTACAATTCACATGTTTAAGGCACATTTCTGGGCCTTCTACCTTAGTGACTAAAACTACATTCCTATTGCAGGTACACTATCAATGGCTTTGTACCATTGCTGCATTAACAATTTTTATAACACTTGGAATGGGGAAGGGGCACAAAGGTATAATTGTGCCTTCATGACTAGTCTGATTTATAATATGCCAAAAGAATAAAGAAAAGTCCTCTAACTTAAAACCTTTGGCTAATTTGTAAGTACAGGCCAGGGGTATGCTCTTTCCAAACAGCTTCAAATCTCACATGTGGAAAAATAATTGTGACACTAGTGATGATTGTCTGATAACAATGATAGCAATAGTAAAACAGTACTGTTTTTTACTCAGACATAAAAAGACAAAAAGCAGGTTAAATTTTTTTTTAAAACACTTTTGGTAAAAATGCCATTTCCACCATAAATTCTTTCAACATGAACAAATGAACAACTATAGTCAGGTAAAAAATATCAAATGTTAATGCCAGTTAATGCTGATTAATGAAATGCGATGTAAAACTGTACTTTTCTGTAAATGTGCTGCCACAGACAGCACAAGACCAGGGATTGTCAGGTGAATGTAAGCCAACGTGCATCAGGTACATTGCTCTTTGGAAGAACATGATGTCACAGTGTTCACACAGAAAACTTGTCTGAGTCTGGCTTCCCCTTGCATGGCTTATGCTAACTGAGCTGCTGCATGGTGTATCCTCAGACTCAGCAATTTTACGAAATTTGCTAGGTGCTGTGCCTAACTGATCTCTAGCTGCCGGGAAGTCTGATTGAGCTGGATCATTAATATACATGTGCTGTCTTTTCCTATGTTGCACAGATGAAGGGCCTGAAGCTGGAAGATTCTGTGGTAGAAATTTATATTCATGCATAGGTTTTTTGTGCGTGACTGTTCCATCATGGTCTGAATTGTTGCCTTCCACTGCCGAGCTGTGTGCTGTCTCTGGTAAATGTTCTGGTGATGCTGTGCTACGTGCATCTTGTTGAGGATGGGAATGTGAACTGGTATGTTTTGCAACTGATGCTGGTGGGAATGAAATTGGCAGATCATAATCAGGAGAGTCTGGTGAACTTTGATGGACAAAGTTGGACATGCCAGGAAGAGCTCCCTGACTAGAAGATGTTGCTGGTCCTTCTGATTTTTCTTCTTTTACCCCTCTGTTATTTAATTCATAAGGACCTGCCTTCAAAGCATCAACAGATGGGTGAAAGAACTGTGATCCTGAATTTGAGGAGTCCATTTCAGAAACCTTGTTCAGTTTAGTACCATCCCATGAATTCTCCTCACTGCTTTCTCTCCTCAACAGGCTCTTGCTAGTTGGGGTGACATTTGAGTTCATTCCAGGGATGTCTACAGGCTTTAGCATAGTTGACTCTACCATCAAGCCATGAATGGTGTGCAAATGCTTCTTCAAGTCTTGCTTCCGCTTGGCAGCATAGTCGCACATTGCACATATCCATGGCCTGTAGTCAGAATGGACTGCCTGATGATTCAAAAGACTGTTTCTGAAAGCTGTACGAAAGTCACACAGATGGCAAATGTACATTTTACCAGGGTCCTCATTTTTAATACTCAATTCTGCACTTTGCATCAACTCATTCCTATAGTCATATGCTGTCCCAGACAGATCAGTTGGCTTTAACAGGTCTAGATTTGCTGGGTCCATGGGTTCAAGTTTCAGAGTGGCTTTGTCACCCATAATTACTGAGGCTGCACAAAGACAGGATTGATCTCTCTATGTGATAGGCGGTTTGTTGAAGCAGTTCCCTCTCACAATAAATATGCTGCGCTCCATACTCATATGAACAACCTGTCCAGATAAAAGAACAAATACATTTTAGATTACATTTGGACATAACCTTTCTAGAAATATCATCCTCTGGGTTGAGGAGGACCACTTTATTATTACACCAGTAACATTATTTTGCAGGCATTGATCATAACCTGTTCTCTGAGCTAGCAATTTCACTACCAATTTTTTCACGTCAAATCTGGTGCATGATACTTCTACATCTTTCTTCAAGTCATTTTAAAACCTGAAATACTATGTCGTCAACAACAACAATGTTGGCTGGAACATCTAAATTATAGACATCTTATTCCTTCCGTTTCCCCCTTCCTCTCAATGTTCCATCCAGTCATTTCCCGCACAGCTCCGCCATCCACCATAAACATCACCCAAGACTGAAAACTGATAGCTACTGCACACTGTCAATGTCAGCTTGCTATCATGTGCCTATCTAAAATTTATTTAGTCCCCATTTCTATGTCTCAATACAAGGTGGTGTTTCCCTTAGATTGGAATAAATGCTACTGAGGTGCCTGCAGGTGAAAAGTGGACCAGTGAAGACCTCTGGCATTACCAAAAGATTTCTATAAGACTAACTCAAACAATATGGTATCTGTGAGGCTTCATTTAGTGTTATGTGAGAGACAAATATGAAAGTCTTCCCAGCACTATTAATATTAGTATATGTGTGGACCTACGGTGTCAGGATTCTTCATTTTTTCTGTAGGCCATTATTTCCCTCTTACCCCTATTAGACATACTCGAAAAATCTGCAAGTTTGTGACTTACAATGCTTTGGACTAGTTGCTCATCCATTGACTATTCCATCAAATTTTACCCATGATGGCCGTGAACTCAAACATCTCACACTCTTCTATTTATGGACAGTTTGAATGAATCATGAGGTTCTAGCTATGAAGATGCCAATAGCACCTGGCATAAAAATATGCAATTTTAAATAGTTCCTATAAAATCAGAATATTGGCCATGGGGAGGGGGGGAAGGGGTTGGATTTTAATTTCAAAGGCTTAGATAGGTGCAAATATATGTGTAGACTCAGAATAGGTGAGGTTTAGTCACTCAAGTATAAAATTTGTGGTTGTTGCTAGGTGGGTAAGGTTACCCTGTTTACTGAGTGAAAAGGCCTAAAATATTAGGGTGTCTGCTTCACTGCCTAAGTTCTCAAAATCTAACTGGTTCAGGTGCATTTTTCTTTGTGTCAAAATTTGGAGGAAGAGCTAAACAACATATTTGGAAAGTAGTTTGAAACGGTACCCCAGGATAAGTTAATGAGAGGTGTAAAACCTAATATAGCCAATAGTGAAAGATATACATTGGCGTCTTCCTTCATACCCCTACTGGGTGTTGCTGCAGGACTGTGACTGTGGTGTTATACATAATGTCCAACAATGCACTACAATAAACATCTGCTGTCTCCTCTAGTGCCAGTAACCGGCTTGTGCCAGTAATTGCCGTCATCCATTTGCAATTAGTTTCTCACGAAATTTATAGTGATTTTCCTTGGATTACGATAGCAGACGGTGTTTCATTTATTTGTTTCTCCAACAGAATAATTCAGAATGGAGGAAAAAGAAATGATTATTTAGAGGTTTGTATGATCATTTTACAAAGACCATATTGCGCATTCTTGCCCACTGAAAATGGCGATGCAACAACAGTGATATTTTATTGTTTTGTGAAATAAAAAAAGGCAACAATTTATAAACATACTGTGTAAATTGCAAAAAAAAGAGAGCTTACTCTGACTTTCAGTAAAGTTATATGATATCTGTCTTGTTATGTTTCTCAAGAAAATTACTTTCTTTGAGAGAGAAAATATTAAGGATGCTACCCTTTTCTAACATTGCTAAAGCAGCGGCCCGAATGTCCATATAACCACTCTGGTCATGGGCTTTTCCCCAAACTTCAAGACGCTATTTCTTCCGATTTCCTTACACACAGTGTGGAGGCAACAAAAAATATGTTTACAATTAAAAAGAATAAAGCCATGCATTTTATGCACTGAGCCGACATTTCATAAATTTTTTTATTTTCCCGTAATTGGGAAAAAATGGTTTTCTCGTAAAGCCATTTTACCCCCTCTTATGGGGAAAATCTGTATCAGTGGCAACACTACCGCATATTGGTCTGGAAGTAAGGCGGCGGTAATTGGCACGACATCGAAAGTAGCGGAATATTGACAGAGACATCAATGGACGTTTATTTCTATGTGGTAACTGACTTACGCCACTCAAAATAAACTTCATCTGATTTGAAAATGGTCTTTGCTTAAAATCTGAAAGTCTGATAAGAGTCTATAAGCAAATCTAGTAGTAAAATCCCAGTAAATAATATTATATGATGGTGGTTACCGGTCCTTCGAGGATCTACAGCAAAATAAGCCTTTAAAAAGTTTTTACCAGAACATTGGGTTCTAGTCTACCCCGATCTTGATAATGCTTCACTTCACTTTGTGTCTTCAGACTTCAAGGTCTAGACTAGATAAAATGACAGATGACAGGTAGTCTAGGTCTCTGGATCTAGAGACCTATCCGAACAAGTCCAGATGTAGATCGTGTCTTCATCATCTGATTTGCACTCTCTGTCGACGCTCTGCTGTAGGAGTGTAGGCTTGTGCTGCACTAGCGTAAATCTATGCTTTATTGTGGGCAGTCATTTCAATTACTTGTAACTCGCTGGTGTAAGGGACAGCAAGACATTCAATTCCGCTGGCTACAGAAGTAGTAGGCTATAGCCTACAAGCGGCTATATAACATCTGATTTACAAAATGAACTCAAGTTCTCTACTTCCTAAAGCCAAGCCGCCATATTTACTTTGTATATTAATTAAGAGTTATCTCCCCTAGTCCTAATTCCGGTGACTTGACGGCCTAGTCCCTTTTTAACTGAATCACGTGTACCAGTAGTCCACTCACGATACAAAACAAGCTCGCAAACGTCCGTTTTTGCAACTCTCCGCTCGTGGTTCCTTTTTCCAGAAATATGAGGATAGTAAGACAATAAAAAATGGTAGCCAGTGAGTAAAGTGACTTGGGCTAGGAGGGGAGTTTGTGGTTAGAAGCAAAAATTGGGGAGAATAAAGCATCCGTTCCGCGATTTTGAGATCTAATGGGTACGCCACTATAAAATCTCTCTCACCCATCCGATCTCCAGATACACTGGTTAAATGCGATCACCTACTCATTTCTTTTTACCAGTTGCTGAGGGCTTTGGTAGGTGCCTTTGGGCAAGTGCTCCAAGCTTAAAAAAACACAACAGATGAGATGGATGTAAAGAAATATTTAAAGTGTTATAAAATTTTCACAGAGACGTCATGATCAGAAACCTCCAAGATGTAACAACAGTGGATTTATTCCGCTTCAAGTGCTCAGATGGAGAATTTGATTATGCAGTCCCTAGAAATATGTCAAATTCTGTATAAGAAACCACCGAACCCATTTACGCGACAAGTTAACACCAATCATTCTCAACCAAGATTTTCTTTAACTCACCTTCTCCAATGATGCTTTTGATGAAATGTTGTGACCCTTGTCAAAAACGCTGCTAACAACCACAACAACATAAACGTTATAGGCTACTCCGAACAGCTACAACATCAAGATTTTCTCCCTCTGTCAACATTAGAGATGGGAAATCTGGCTTTGGTGGGTTTTGATGTGCTCGTGGCATCAGCCGAGAGGCTTCTATAAGACTCAACAAAAACAAAACAAAACAAAAAGAGAGAGAGGGAGAGAGAGAGAGAGAGTGGGAGGGAGGGAGTGGAAGGGGGGAGGGAAGGAGGGAGAGAGAGAGAGGGTACCGAGAGGCAACAGGTTAGCTTTGTTATGTTACTTCTCAGAGATAGCATCACGACAGAGGGAGCATTATTCATTCCTGTTCTGTTTTATTTGCCAACAGTTTGTGGTGCCCATGCAGTGTCCCTTATTGTTTGGTTGATTTCCTTCCTTTTCCTACACTCAAATAGCATTCGAGGTCATGTCATCGAGTGATCCTGCAATCAAAGGTTGTTCCTTCCGGTTTCATTGCATGAGACTTACAACAACAACAACCTTCTTAGTCGTGAGTCGTGACCTGTGGGGTCTGATGGAAGAGTGTCTGATCTATGCGTTCGTTGCCTCTTACTCCAGCATGTCCTGAGAAGTATAATCACACCAGTTTTTCTTAACGTTGAGCAGCCTGGCCTTGTCCGGCTTTTCTGTTTTCTTCAGGGATGAATGTGAATCATTGACAAATCAAAGCCATTGCGTGGCGCGTAGTGTAGAGCCAGGGTTGAGTTCTTCTTCAGTTCCCAAATGAAAGGTAGGGATGGTGTGCGGGTCGCTCACTCGTTCTATGATTTGTCTGTCTGTCTGTCGCATCTGGCGGATAAGCCTCATCCTGATCTTGTCTCTTTATCTTTCCACTGAGCTGACTAACTGAAAGTGAATCTCTCCCCCTACAGCCAAACATTTGTGGCCAAGCCAATGTTATGTTGTTGTTTTTTTTTCGTTCGTTGTGGTTCAGCTTCATCTACAGTTAAGAGTAGCCCAAAGGAGTATCAAAACTGGTGGGTCGGAAGAAAAAAGAGAACAAGAACATGTGGATGTTTAATGTTTACCGGAAAAAAATAATGTGGGGGTCCTAGGGAAGGGTTGAAAAGAGGAATGAGATGACAGAATGAGATGGGGTAGATGGGATACTTGAAACAAGTTTAGTATTCCACTCATGGATTTGGTATCTGATAGTTAAATTAGGGCCTATATATTATGTACTTTCGAAGCTAGAAGGACAGGCACAATTTCATAAAAGGGACAAGCACATACAGCTGTAATTTCAACCGCAGTTCATAACGCACAAAAAAGGTGGATCTCATATAAACATTGAACCAAAAAAAATAAATAGCATAGTGGTTCCAGATACTGTCCGAAACAGCTACAGTCACCCCGTCCCTTTCCCCACACGCCTTTTCAGGCTCCGCCGCCCATCTACTAGCAAAGCCTTTCATTGAGACGATCTATCGGATCCTCCGAACGCTCATAATGACCCGTGTTTTTGGGTCACTTCTCTAACAGGGGCAATGAACTTGCGTTGTACTTACGACGCCCAGTGTAGACAAAACAGGCCCAATGGATCGTCTCTGTCGACCCAGATCTGTAACTAAGATTCCACCGTAGTTCTCATATTGAACAGAACCACAGAGATGTAGTCTATTCTACATTTATGTTAATAATCTTGGATTTGGTTACGAACCTAATTGCAAATGGGTGGGGAATTAATTCATCTATGACGTGGACAGACAGAGGAGTTATCATTATTATCCTTCCTTACACCGAAAATGTTTTATTTTTTAATGAGCCAAATTCAAGTACGATGGACAGGAACAGTATGTACCCATTTGTGTGTGTGTGTGTGNGGGGGGGGAGGGGGGTATCAGATTCAGATTAGAGTTATTTTCAGCTGCCACGCCGGGGGGAGGGAGGGGAGGGAATTATGTCTCTAGCCACTCAAGCTGATTTTAAGTCTCTCTGACTGATGAGTTCATCAAATTCTTGGTGAAGGAAATAAACACACCGAAGCAAAACTAGGCAAATATTAATACGGTAATTTGCATGTACAGTACTTACAAGCATGTATAAGAACAAACCCATGTGAGCCATTGCTCAACCATCATTCCCCAAAAGCCGTGACGGCATGACGGCACTCCTACTCCCACTTGTTATATATTATTATATATGTATGTATGTATGTATGTATGTATGTATGTATGTATGTATGTATGTATGTATGTATGTATGTATGTATGTATGTATGTATGTATGTATGTATGTATGTATGTGGTTTTGTTATGCGTTATGTGACTGGACTAAAATCCTTGCGAACAGAGAAGCCAAAAGACTGTGTAGCTATCTCAGTATAAGCGCCATAATCGGTTCGTTTCGGGTCTGGCGCAGGCGAATGTCCATGGAAAGGTGAAAGCTGGTAATATTATATTGTAACGTGTTGTACTCTTGCGGATGGATTCGTGATTGTAATTTAAGCAGCATGTTCAAAAAAGTTATTGAGATATGTATGTATGTATGTATGTATGTATGTATGTATGTATGTATGTATGTATGTATGTATGTATGTATGTATCTATCTATCTATCTATCTATCTATCTATCTATCTATCTATCTATCTATCTATCTATCTATCTATCTATGTGCTTGCGTGTGTGCGTGCGTGCGTGCCACCAGCGGCAACATTATCAAAGACTCTAGAGTGAACTGGACAAAATCAGACTGGGTCACACTCTATGAAATGTGTAAGAGTGAGAACATCAACCTGTTAAGACGAGACAACGACACTTACACTCTAGAAATGGAGGTCAGCGAGAACAGATCACTAAAGTTCGACTCCGCAAAGACCTACAGTGCCTATAAGACCAGCAGGACGCGACTGTTCCGCGAACAATTGGAGAGTAAGTCATCGCAAAGTAGAAAGAAGAAAGTTTAGAGAAGCAGCAAAAGCTGACTATGAACTTTTGACACGAGTATTCCCGAACAATAAGGTCGACGACAAACTGAGATATTTTGTCTCCCGCGGGAGATTCCAGCTACCAGAATGCGAGCCTCGTCTAGCACTATACATTTACAGTACAGTACTACCTTCAAACGTACACAAAAAGATGCAAGATCGATATCTGCAATCATCCATCCGAAACCGCTTCACATGTGCTGAGTGGATGCACGAAGCAACAGACGTTATACCAAAAAAAGACACAACTGGATTGTAGACATTGTATAATCAGAAGGTGACAGTGTGCAACAAGTACAAGACTGTGCTGAAAAACACTCTGTTAAATCATTAACATTTTCATGAGGACACTCAATCACTCTCAGTTTAATTTGAACAACACTCTCAGTTTATTTGATTTCACTCACTCACTAATTCACTCTCTCACTCACTCACTCACTCCCTCACTCACTCACTCACTCACTCACTCACTCACTCACTCTCTCACACACACACACACACACACACACACACATACACACACACACACACACACATACACAGCCTGATATGACCATCATTGATCACGAACGAAAAGTTGTTAAACTCACTGAAATATCCGTACCTTTTGATGCACACATTAATTAATATATGCCAGGAAAAGTTCAGTACATATGTTTCCCTTTCCCTCGACATAAATAACCTTGGGTACCAATGTGAAATCATAGTTTTTATTGAAGGCACTAGGCAATCATCAAAAAAAAACAACAACTCAGAACTGGCCTCAGGAAATTAAATATCAGCAAATCAGAAAGCAAGTTCTTGGCAAAGTTCTGCAGTATCGGCGCAATAAAAGAGTCCCATCAGGTATGGAAAGTACGATGTAAGAATCATTTTCCAGCACAAGCAGTGTGTACAATCACAGCCTATTTGAACAACAACACCGTCATCATCATCATATTAATTCATTATTATCATTACTGTCATCACCATCATCACCATCAGCAGCATCTTTGCACCATCTATTCACGCATTGCATACTTCTCACTTCCGCTCATCACTCATACCTACCACAGCTATAATTTCCGTATTGATGTAATGTGATATATTGCATACATACAAGATATGTATTAATTAAAATTAAAATAAAGAATTTTGATACATGTGTGTGTGTATGTATGTCTGTGAGTGTGTGTGTGTGTGTGTGTGTGTGTGTGTGTGTGTGTGTGTGTGTGTGTTTACACCCGCCTTTCTCTAGGTATGAAGATGCCAATAGCACCTGGCATGAGTCCCTATAAAATCAGAAAACTGGGCACGGGGAGGGGGAAAGGGGTTGGATTTGAATTTCAAAAGCTTAGATAGGTGCAGATACATTTGTAGACTCAGAATAGGTCAGGTTTAGCCACTCAAATATAAAATGTGTGGTTGTTGCTAGGTGGATAAGGTTACCCTGTTTATTGAGTGAAAATGCCTAAAATATTAGGTAGCCTGCTTTATTGCCTAAGTTCTCAAAATCTAATTGGTTTAGGGGCATTTTTCTTTGTGTCAAATTTTGGGGGAAGAGCTAAACAACATGTTTGGAAAGTATTTTCGCATGGGATCCCCGGATAAATTAATGTGAGGTATAAAACCTTTATAGCCAACAGTGGAAAAAAAAAACAACAAAACAACATTGGCATTTTCAATTCATTCCTCTATAGTCGACCATACCACTGATACTGGAGGAGGGACGAAAGATGGGAGGTGGTGGTAGATCCTGAAATAAAAGGCAGTACTAGTTAGTATCACTTAAAAAAAGAATCACACTCAGTTTTAGAGCTGTATTTTCATTTTGAACCTAGAGTAAATAAAAACTGCATGTGCAGACAACTGTATTCCCGGGAAATAATATTATACTGTTATAGCTAAGCCTAATCCTCGAAAAGCCTCCTCTTAGATGCATGGCCACGCCCCCTTCGGTATACCGATGTTACAGTGTTGTACTTGACTCTAAACGTGCCCGATGTTAGAATTTTAATTGTCAAATGAATGAGCGGATATAAGAAAATGTATGCACCTGTTTATTATATAACGCATAAACGTGTAACAGTGTGAGCAACGAAAACTTGTATTGCTGACATGAAACAAAGGATTTACCGCACTCCCCGTACTATTTGGAATGAGGTAAGTTTCCGCCATCTTGACCCACTTTCGCGGCGAAATTGCCGTCGCTGCAGAGCACGGAGTGGTCAAACTGGATGGGAATATCAGGAAGCTGAATGGTCACTTCGCTCATTGTTTTTGTTTACAGCATTCCAACGAATCCCTGATGGATATACACCGTGAGTATACTGATAAGCTGAGGACGTGAAAATTTGCTCTAGCAGTACTCGTTGGCTTACAGAGGCACAAAATTACAACGATCAGCTGATCGCTCGGTACCGGCAGATTCCATTATGATGCAGAAATTTGTTCATTGTCTGTAAGGACAAGTTTAGCGTTTTCGGCTGAACTGCCAACGATGTCGCGTCATACCACTGCAGACTGCCACAGTGATTAGAGATTCGGGCCCGCTTTCAGTAACATTATTCTGAATCAAAGCTCTTTCTTTTGTCCACAAAATTACGAAAGGAAAATGAAAATAAATATGCTCCCATCCCCCACCCCTCTCCAAGGCTTTTCCGCCTTTTCCGACCCTCGTGATGCAATGTTGTTGTGGCACCGAGATACCAGAGGGTCTACCTTAGCTTTTCGAAAATGGTGCTGGATTACAAGTTAGAAGCAATACTTTTAAAATGAAGTCTTCAGTTTCAGGTGTTTGGCATAAAAAAAAGAAATAGGTGTGTGCATGTAGGCCTCCTATTATGACTATGCTGTCTGTGAAAGAGTGTGATTTCAGTGGCAGTGCAAAAAGTTATGTATGTATATTGTATATAAGTTCTGTTACTGTTGAGCCTCAACTATTCACCAGTCACCATTCATGTAAGAAATGTGAGACCTCATAATATGCTGACTGTTCATGATAATACCGTACTTATTTCTTTATTTCACTATTAGTATTATGCTCCATTTTGGTAAGTCAGATAAGAAGTGAACTGCAAAATACGAAGTATAATTGGTGGAGAATGTGATGAAAGTTTAGCAAGGCTTTAATAACACACTGAGTGTTTTAATTATTACTGTAATCAAAATAGAGCATAAGAAGTGTCTTATTATCCATTTTTTGTTCTTGTTCCTTTCAGTTCACTTCATCTAGGGGGGCATATGCTAGTGGCTTGAACCATGGACTCCAGCGGGGCAGGGGCAGCCGCTCCTGGTGGGCATGGCTCAGGCTATAATCTGCCATCTGGTTCTTCAGGGACCCAACCGGGGCAATTAGCTGCCAGCATTTTGTCAAGGGACGTCATGAGCACAATGGTCACCAGTGCCAACACTCAGGGGAGTACATTCATGGCACAAGCATGCTCCGGCACAGGCTTTGGGTCATCATCCCTAGGAGCTAGTGCCCAGTTGGGTGGTTGTGTCTCCTCCATTCTATCATCCTCTGTTAACCCAGCCATCCACTCTCCAAGTCAAGATGATGAGGGCAGCAGCTTAGGCCTGTATGACATGCCATCTCCCACCACCACCACCAATCAGATCCCTCAGGCATCTGGGAGAGTTGTTTCCAGTCCAGGGGATGGACCTTCAACTACTCAGGGACATGGGAGTAAGGACAATAACAATTTTGGTGAGTACTGTTTGAGCTGTGTGAGGAATTCAGTGTGCTACATTTAGTAATGATATGAAAACCTCCTTAAGTCATTTTTACCTCTTTTGTGAGCATTGGTTACTTTGCAGCTCAACTTCATGGAATACTTGGGAATGAAGAAATGACATCAGTTGTGTTTTCCTCAGTGCTCTGGCATTCATAGAGGTTGTCCAGCAAATATGGCTGTCGAAATTGTTAGAGTAGGCTAAACTAAAGAAATCAAGTTTACCGTGTAACATCTGTAGTTGCACACCGAAAAACTTTTTCCTTTACATTTTTTTTTCTTTCTTTGATCTGAATATGAATTTGACTTATCTTTTTGATAACCTGGAAGCTTTCAAAATCTTCACATTATATTAACTTTCTGCTCTTTCCTGTAACTCTGTCTGGAAAAATTCAAGAGCAATAGCAAAAAGATAATGTGAAACAGTTAGAGTACACTTGGGACCAAGCACCATAACAGTAGTTTTATTAATTTCTAGAATATCTTCAGGTTGCTAGAAATTGCCATTAGGTTAAATCAGAAGTGTATAGACACGGCCAAAAATAATGTTGTCCAGTTAAAATTGCTGTTGACATGTTTGAAAGTCATACATCTATTATTGACTTCCAGTTTGTTAGTCTACTGAGAATACATTGTTGCCTGTTTAGTCCAGTCAGTCAATTATTTGCCATAGAGGGTAGATTGTATACGTAATGTATACACTAGAAAATATGTATGTTCAGATAGGGAATTGTCTACATTGTCTGAATTTTAAAGTCAGGTTCTAGGTAGTGAAAGTTTGATTCTATTTTGGCTCTAATACATAGTTAATGGCTAGGCATTTCAATACTTGTGTTATCCTTCCATACTTTTGATATCAGTTGATACCACTAGACTTTGCACTGAGGAGACAGGTAGCTAGTTTGGCTCTGGGGATCAGAAGAGGGTCAAAAGAATTTTGATACTTTTACTTTTAGTACCGTTTTCTTACTGCAGTCCTGATACTTTCAAGCCCTTTTTTATACCACATCACTGTAGTGTATAGATTATCACATTAACTGCATAGCATAGTCACTGCATACTTGTTGCCCTGGATTACTGATACATTTTGTCCAGGACATTAATATTTAAGTAATATTTAAGCTTGCATTAAGTTGAAGAGATATAGTAAGCAGTCATATTGGCCAAATGGTTTCTGGAAGGGTAGAAGTTAAAGATAAATGTGGATGGAATTTGTGTAACTGTAATCAAGCTACCGTGTCATTGGATCAACATTGTGCCAGTCATAATGACAGCATAGTATTTTCTGAGGTTAATTCTGTTTATTGATGCATTCTAAATAGTTTGAGATGACATAATTTCACTAAGGTTTTACTATAAATACATAGAGGGTGTTTAGATGGGGGTATGCATCTTTAGTAGATTAACTGACAGTGGATTTAAATCAAATAAAGAGTCCCCCCTCAAAACATTTATGATAGCAAATTGCTTCTGAGAAATTAAATGCTTGAATGATAATGATGAAGCCTGTCTAAAGTGATGATTTTGATTAGATGAGGGGATCCTAGGAAGAAGAAAATGAAAACTGACAAAAGAGTAAGGCCCGTCCTTGTCTGCAGGTCCCAATTGTAGAATAATTTTAATCAGGTAACAGTCCCCAGTTGCACCAGATAGGGTGCTGTGAGCATGTTGCTGTAAGCATTCAGCCATCAGTGGTTGTTGAGTGATAGGCTAAATGCTGTTCATTCTGTCTGTCTGATTACTGGTTGTAACCAGTAGCACCAGGCCGAACAACTTGCAGCAGATTGTAGTGAACTTCTAGTTACGTAACTTAATCAGAACAAGACTAGACCATGCACACTGAGGGGCTGGTGCACCAGAATATGGGAATTGGCATGAAATTTTGCGGTTTGATCTTGTTTTAGGGCCAACTGTCCGATCCCTGTTTTTATATCAAATTTCTTGCTGAGGCTAGTGGTTATAGTGAATATTTTCACAGATCTGCAATCATGAAGTTAAGCTGGGCAATTTGATGAATCATGCAGCTTGATTTTTACTTCCCTATAAGTTTCAAATGAATGTGTCTGTAATCACTAGTGTTATAGTTGAATGACCCAGAAGTAGAGTAAGCCTTTCTGCATAAGTGTCTGAGTGGCTTTAGTAAAGAGTTTTCAGGGGTTAACTGATGCACTTCATCTCTAACTAACCTTTCAAGGCGTTAAACAAATCTGCCTGCAACCAGGAAAAATAGGAGAGATAGATTCATACTGGGTTGTGTGCAGTGTAAAGCCATAGACGCCAGGCTTTGAATTTGAGTAAATTACTAAATTCACATATTTTCAGTATTTACTTGTAATGTTCAGTTCATTTCTGAGAAAAACAGTTAGCATATAGCATTCATGCAACTTGAGTTAGTACTTAGTACTTTGGTATAAATTATTCTCACTCCATATTACTTTTTGCCTTCCCCTGTCTACAGTGTCATGACTCAGTGCCTGAGTTGCCAATTTTCGGATCCGTGCTGTATTGGTCTTTCCTTGACTGCAAACTGCACATTGACACATACGTTTTTGCTGGCCCCACATTTGGTTTCTCTACTAGTACTAGACTATACCCTGTACTGTATTGCTCCGTGGAGATAAAAGAATGCCCTACAAGTGATAAATCCCTGTCTTCCAGCAGAAATGATAAATTGCATGTCAGTAGTTTTCCCCTTTATTTCCTAATCATGAAGCGCTTCAGCTTCTTGTCAGAAAGAAACTGTACAACAAGGTTTTAGAAATTGTACTGCAGCTTTACCTTTATAATAAACGAAAAAGACATGATGCTATCAATACAGAGTAAGAAAAAAAATAGTTCCTTGTTCCAGTATGAGGAACTTCTATGTGTTTTAGATCAAATGTGCATGACTGTAAATCTAAGAGATGTTTCATCGACAATCAAGCGCCCGTATATTGCACACTGGTGTGTCCATTCGATTTTGATTCTGTGTGAACCTCATCAAACATTTTTGTGTTGTGAAGCCAACATGTATAAAATATGTACAGGGTTAAAAATCTGATGTACATTGGAAGTGCCCCGCAACCCATCTAAACACCCTAGCTTTTTATACATGTACACTAGGCAGGTTCTGCTGGACTTTAACGTTATTATTGTGATTGCAAATGAAGGGTGCAGCGCGATGCCTCTGCGGACATCCTTTAGGCATTGGTCAACTGAAAGTTAAGTTTGTGATTGGCTTACATTATTTCACTATCGTCTCCTTGCTTTTGAGCTTGTCAGTGCGGCAGCGTTGCATTTAAACGGATACATTCAAAGACAGCTATCAGTAGCTTCTGATATTTTGCCGGCCCGATTTCTGTGATTTCCGCCATGAAAAACAGTATGATCTTTTAAGGTACATGTATATGTGACCGATGTGTTTTGCGCCTTACTTTCCCATCGTTCTTCCAGCGATACAAAATAAATTTTAAAAGAAAAAAAAAACTCGCTCTTTCTATATTTTAAAGCTTATCAGAGACCCGAGCTGAGCCGTTCTTTCTGGGCGAAACAGTTCGGATTCACCTTTCATTCTGTCAGATTCTCCCTTCCCCTCCTCTCTTTCTCTGTATCCTTGCACCGCGGTTTTCTTATACCCCCCCCCCCCCCCCCCCTTTTTTTTTTTTGTTTTTTTTTGTTACTGTTGTTGGATCCCAATGCAACGTAACGATGAATAAGCATTACATTTAGAAAAAATGTTCAGCGACTTGCAGATTTTGCTGACGAGGTTTTCCCCTCTCCAGTCCCTCTCCCCTTCCGCCAGCCGTTTTTTTTTCTTTTTAGTCGTCGTTATCAACTCATCATTTTCTATTAACTTTCATCATGTTCTTTGCATGACAGTGCTCATTCCCTGTCCCACCCCGTCCATTGTCCCTCGCCCCCACCCAGTGCCCAGTTCTGAGGGTTGAGGGTAACGATTCGGACATAAAGATGTAAGGTGGGGGTTAAAAAAAAAACAAAACTAATGACGACATGGTGCAAGACTCAGAGATTTATAACAGGATACGTCCCTGCTGACGCCTTCTTTTCTGACCTCCTTCTGAGACTGGGAGGGACAAAATGAATGTACATACATGTATTCTCGTAAAGAGTTCGTGTTGCCTGTCTAGGAAGTAGAAATCTCAGGCACGCGGTTTTGTCTGAGCTTGATGACATAAGCTGCAGACTTGATGACATAAGCAGCAGTTTTTAATATGCAAAACGGCCGTACAAGCTGGGGCTGCATTGGATCTTAAGATATTAGTTTGCGCAATAGTTTCTGCTGACATATCTGTAAAGTGAAAAGCAGGTTTCAATGTTTAAAAAAGACCAAAACAATGGGGGCGGGGAGAGGGGGGGAGAGGGTGTCATTGGACCATTGTAAACCTCATTCGCTTTTTTTTTTCTGCTTCTAGCCATTTCTGGCGCTGGCGGCATCGGCTGTTTCAGTGTTTCTCCCACTCACTTTGTTTCTACCTTCATTTCCACCTTTTCCGTCCTTGTCATTCAACCGTCTGCTGCTAAAAAATGTTTCGTCATTCTTAGGACGAAGAGCCGTTCTCTGCTTTCTCCTCGTCTATCCATTGTCAACCTCTCCCATTTCCAAGTTTTTATGCTTCCCTTTGAATACAGTGTGATGGGATGGGGCGGCTTCTGCCTTGCGACCAAAAAGCCGGTTATAGAGTTGTGTTTTCGCAGACATGTGAGCAGTGAGGCTGACGGGGTTGCCTAGGCCAGGCCTCGATAGTAATGATTGGCCGTTTGAAATTCGGGATGAGCGGACTTTTGCGGGAGAAGAGACGGAAAGAAAGAAAGAAAGAATGAAAGAAAGAAAGAAAGAAAGAAAGAAAATGATTACGACCATGATATGAGCTCTCTGGATCAGGCTGTGGCCATATTTCCGGTTTTGAAAGGTAGAAGGAGGGTGGCTTTGGGAAGGGGTTGGAAGAGACTGGGGCTTTGAGTAGGTTGGGAGGGAGGGGAGGTGGAGCTTCCTTACAGATATCTCAATGCGTTCTTGCATAAAAGTGCAGTCGACTTCACGTAATGGCAACTCCTCGGAAACATGAAAAATGTAGTTAAAAAAAAAAAGAAGCGATTATTCAGTGCTTTGGCATTTTGTAGGGCTTGAAAATACCTGAGTCGGCAAAGATGGCCATCTTTCGTGTAGAAAAATAAACGGGGGGAAAAAACAGATACAGACATTTATATTATCTGAAATTACACTTCAGTGGGTCAGTCAGTGGAACATGTATCGGACGCCAGATAAATTATACAAACAAACTTTGGTCACACTAGTGAGAAGTCGCGGAGCGGATTTTAACCTGAATACGAGACTTACAAACCGCATTATAATTATAAGTGTTATACTGTGATGGTTTTAATTCCATTCAATATGACTGGAAAAAGGTGGACCAGATGGAAACATCATGGACAGGTAATGGGACCAAAAAAAAAAAAAAGCAACTATTATATTGACCTTGACAGCAGAAAAATGAAATACAGTACTTTTGTTGGGAAATCATTGCAGTTAAAGTGGAATAGGGAGTATTACTTGTACAACTGTATAAAGTGCAGTACAGTATTTTTTTATTTGATAATTTGCAGCAGAGTCGGCTGTATTACTTGTATTATTTTATTAAACGCAATTTACAGGACTTTTATTTGAACATTGTTGCAGTTAAGTGGAGTCGGCAGTATTTCTAGTATAACTGTATCAAAGGTAAAACAGTACTTTTCTTTGAAAACTGTTACACGAAAGTGGAATAGGCTGTATTACTTGTTGGACACACTATAGACGCGGACCTAATTTATGAGTCTGTTTCATAATGTCGGTTAGATCTTTGCCATTTATTACCTTTTTTCTTTTTTTTTTATACACACACACACACACACACACACACACACACACACACACACACACACACACACACACACACACACACACACAGCACATCACACCACACACACGTAGCGCTAATGATATAAATTCTGCCATTTTGCAGCAAGATAACATGTTTCTTCCTGCGTTGTCGAGCGCGTAATGTGAGCAAAACTGTAAGAAACCTTTGATGGCCTGTAGATTTTGGGGATTCTTTAGAGTCAGGGGAGAGAGGAAATGAAAGGAGAGGAAGGGAATGGGGAAAGTTTGAACTGGAAGTGGAAAGTAGGTGAAGTGGAAGACGGAACATAATAGCAAATTATGAGAAGTTTCCAGACATACAATATAAACATTATAACAAAAACATAACGGAAATGTTTGGAGGGGGGGTAGGAGTGAGGGGAAAAGGGCTGCGAGGAGGATAATAAGAAAAAATGCTCTGGATAACTGACAACTTGATCGCAATAGACGTTATCCGGAAATCCGATTGCGAGAGGTAACTCCTGAAAGTTAACACTTAAATGAGTTATGTCCCCTTTCCTGGACCCACTCGACAATACCCCGAGTTGTACACAATGTGAGGAAAGCGTGTTGCAGAAAGGGTACCTAGCGCATAGACAGACTGGTGAACGTGACATTGACCTGTTTATACAATTTTACACGCCATTAACTTATTGACCGCTCGGCCTATTCGCATAACTTTTAGCAAGCTCAATCATTTCCATTGATATCAGTAACAGTACATTCCAATACGTAAAACACTGTAGGCCTACAGCTCGATGCATAAACTTAATCACATTGTACATCAAAATTAGGCCCAACATTTGTGCAGAGTGCTGATCTGTAAAGATATTTATATACGTGAGAAATCTGAAAAGTAAAATTGTATCGAAGGAAGGCCAAAAAGGGTGTATTCTGCGATACTAGACTAAGTCTAGGCCTAGTCTAGCACAAATGGTCGTTCGATGCATGTGTTTGTTGTTTTTTTTGGGAAGGGGGAACGATGGAGGCACAATAGACACAGACGCATGAAGAAATATGGAAAATATAGAACCATATAACCTTTTCCACAAAGACACTTTTTTTCTCTTATTCAGTATGAATCAAATCATAAATAACGGTTATGGCGTGTCTGCTGTGTTGGGAGGAACACCAAGTGAACATTCTGACACACCATAAAATGTTTAATCACAGATTAAGAGTTATCGTAAACTCTTGAAATGCCTAATCCTCGAGCAAAAATTAAATGGCTACACACCGTCCTTTTAAAAATCACTGAAGCTTGTAAATGGCAATATTCTGACACACCGATTAAATGTTTAATCATAGATTAAGAGTTATCGTAAACTCTTGAAATGCCTAATCCT
>JAWQUT010000170.1:792786-812952 GCA_033807755.1 Ellobium chinense
GGGGCGGAGGGGGACGGTCTTTACAATACTCGATCGACTTATGTGCTGAGTTTTTAGAAGATGTAGGGTGGGATGGAGTGGCGAGAGAAGAAAGCTTCTAGAAGAAGTGTGGACATCTCAACAAACATCTTGCTTATGTTTTCAGGCGTTATCTATTTTCATGTCACTACGAAAAAATTATGGGATTCCCTCTTTCCTCCTCCAAAAATTAGAAAGAAAAAAAATTCCGAAAATATTGGTTTGTTTTTTATGTTTGTCTTTGTATCAAAGTCATTGTTACGCACCACTACAGTTTAACAGGTTGATTGAAATTTGAAGAGAGAGAGAGAGAGAGAGAGAGAGAGAGAGAGAGAGAGAGAGAGAGAGAGGGCTGGCAAACAAGCTGTGATTGTTACTCACTACACTGAGGGCTTATTATCTTTCCCAATCATGTCATTCCCAAGGAAATAAGAAGAATAAAAGTAGGATGAAGACGTAATTATACTAATCAGGCTATATCATTGCTTAAAACAGTAGAGTATAAAATTGAGTTCATCATGGTCTCAGTTTAGACGAGGTCATAAGGGGGTGGAGGGAGGAGCACACAAAGTCACAAAGAGACACATAATTATTGTCGCAGATAGTTCAGGTAGAGTGACATAATGTAAGAAAGGTTGGAGAGAGTGTGACAGAGATGAGGGAAGGCAGCTGAATGACATGAAAGCGAGAGAGAGGAGAGAGAACATGACTAACTTTTTAGTCAAATTTGTCAAAATGTGTCATTCATAAATTATCATAACCATATTCTTGGACATGACAAAGTCAATGAATAATGATGAGACTGGAATAGCGGACACTGCCGAGCAGCTATCCAAGTGGTTAGCATAAGCAGGAGATGTGCTATTGGGATTTTGTTGCAGTAGCTTATGAGAGGAATTGATATTATCAGTAAGGCTGAGAGACACCTAGTGTACTGTTGAACCTAGTTTCACTGTTCACCAGTATGGAATTTGAAATTCAAAGACATGGAATAATCCTAGAAAATTTGGAAGGGTTATGGGAAGCTTGAAACACAGCGTAGGCCATGCTGAAATGATCCCATGTTTATTGTGTTTCTTTCACTTTCATCCTTTGTCCATTCCTGATGAGTTTTCATCTGACGTACATTCCACATACCACATTCGTAAAATAATCTCTCTCTGAATTGATATTGTATACATTCTCTTTTATTCCATAGATATTTTCACCAGCAATTGTCTTGACATCAGAATAAAAATTGTGCTCAGCTCTTGGAAAAAATTCACGGAGGTTTTTGTTTTTTTTTTGGTGACAGTCACCTGTCACTGATGACTTCGTGGATCTAGTTACTTTTGTGACTGTCAGTAATGTCAGAGACAGCAGGTTGTTGACTGTTGAATCATGTCTCTGTGCCAATTTTCTTTTACTGTTGTACGATGGCGTTAAGCTGCATGGGTTGTTCTGTTGTTATTTTTCGTAGTATTTGTTGAGACAGACTGCATTTATCTCACTTTCTCAGATTAATTCCTTGCCATATTTTTCCATGTATGCTGTTGGCATTTGTCGTTAGTGCAGTAGTGGTATATTTGGAAATAAGCACAAGAAGTAGTTGACATCAGTCTTCAGAAAATTTCCGTTTAGGACGACTTGTTTTCAGTAATCCTGTTGCCATTTTGACAAACCCTGTGTATAGCATTTTCAGTGATGGAGTCCGAGATCCTGAAAAGTGGCATTTTCCTCCCTGGATATATATCCAGTTCTTTTGCTGATTACAGCAACATCATAGTATTCGCCAGTCTCTGAGGCTTTCGTGTGTTCAGTGAGGTAGTTTTATCTTCAAGATGACCTTCCTTTGCATTTCTTTATTTTTAAAGAATTTATTGATGCGCAGCACCATTGTATTGGGGAATAAGTTTTTATTGACATTCTCCTCTTGAACAGATAGTCATAGATGTTGTCAGTTACTGCTTTTCTTCACCTGAACATTTTGTTTTGTCGTTTTCATACTTTGGATAGGCAGTGATACAATTTTCGGCTCCTCTAAACTTCAAGAGATCAAAGCCTTGTGCCATTGGTATTATACCATTAGGGGTCAATTTATTGATTTATTCTTTGTTTAGGCAGTCGTTTATTTTCTTTAGTCGTTCTCTTTGTCGGAGCTTTGTTTACGCGGTCATTTATTTTCTTTAGTTGTTGTCTTTGTGGGAATGGCATATTTTATCATCACTGACAACCACTCACAGTCCTTATTCACATCAATAAAGAGTGGAACAATTCTCTTATTTCTCTGTCCAGCAGAATTATTGTACTCAGGGTTTAATACATATTCATAATCCTATTATCTTATCAGAAGCCATTGATTTTTATGGGTTCATTTTCTTTCTTGAGAAACAGTAATTTGTATTGGCCACTTAGTTGATCTTCTTACACTGCCATCAGCACAGTGGTAAAGTAAGTTTAAGCTTATCATCATGAAGGAATTAATTAAATGGCTTCATTCAGGATTGTTTTATTGAATAGAGCTTATAGATATTAGTTTGAATGGGATGTATTTGATATATCTTATGATGGCTTCTTACTTTTCTTTGTTGCTTCTGTTTTGTGTCTCGCCCTTTATTGCTGTCTTTTTTATTTTCTTTTATAGCTTACCATTTCATTCTTGCCTTCTCTTTGTTCTCTCTTCCTCTTTGCCTCAGATCACAAGGGGGGCAGGGGGGAGGAGGAAGGGGGTTTATTATTGAAAGGGTTGTTTCCATTGTCTTTTACCCTGCATTAATAATTACCAGACTTCTTAAGGCTGAATGTGGGGTCTAGACAAACTCTTTCGCCAGCTTTCTATCCATCCTTCCTTTCTCCCTCCCTCTTTCCTCACTCCTCAGGCGATTACTCTTTGCTTTTTTACTTTCCCTTTTCTTTTCCTTCATTCTCTTGGCACCCTCTTCTCTCTCCCTTGTCTGCTTTTGTCTGCTTGCCTATGAACCTGTATTACCATTTTGCCAGTCATATCCCTCACTGCTAGGTTGTCTTTATTACCACAGTCATATCATATCATACATTGCCTAAATTGCTTATGAGTTTGTATTTCCTCATTAAAATTACTTTGAATATAGTCACGACATAGACCCCAAATAAAATAGTTTTATTCTTTTGTTGGCCTTCCCATAAATCTCGATTTGATAGTTTTTTTTATTTTAAAAATATTTTTTAAAAAATCTTTTTCTTGTGATAAATATTTTTCTCTTCCGTGTTCGCTTATTTATGATATGCTCTGCATTACTGGACGTAATACGTTGCCCCTTGAGAACCTAATTGTCAACAGAACCACATGTTATTAGGAAAAAGGGAGTTGAGTTTGAGGTTCCATTACTTTTCATTCATAAGACAAACTGTAAACATCACAATGCAGATTGTTTTGTGTGAGATCAAACAGTGTTGAAAAAGTTGCATGAAATGCCAGGATTCTCAAACCTGTGATCACACTCAAGTTTGCCCAAACTGGCTCTCAAGACAATGAGGTCTTTGCAGCCATTTCCCATGGTTACATGATGAGGATAATACAGCACCATAACTAATATCTGGTTTTGCACTTTGGCATGCAATCTTTTATGTCAAATCCAAAACACCTGCAGCAGAGCTGTACACCAGAGCATTTCAGACTAATTTAAAAAAAAAAAAAGTGGGATTTTAGATCAATTTGCCTTGAACATGCCTTGATGTGCAAGTCTGGTGCAGCTCTTTTTGATCTTGACCTGGAAGATTGCACACCAAAGTACCATTGCTTTAGTTATGATGATGTGTTACTCTTGTCATATGACCAATACGGCCCACACACAAAAGTGCAGCTAGATGTTTTCTGTGTGCACAGCAATACAGCTTTTGAGGGGTGAGATAGCCCTTGATTGTCCCTGTACTTTCCTCATTATTTAATTTTCCCATTCATATTGATGTTTTCCAGATGAGGACAAAATTCAACAGGCAGCAGATTCCAACAGTCCAAAACAACCTATCGTGCCATGTAAAGTGTGTGGGGACAGGGCTTCAGGTTATCACTATGGGGTCACTTCCTGTGAGGGGTGTAAGGTGAGTGCAGTGACAGAGTGTGAATACTGGATGTGTTTCTGCTTTTATAGGATTGCCACAGACCAGGAAGCTGAAAAAAAAAGGGAAATTGCTAAGAGCATTTCCAGCTCTGGGAAATATGTGGAATCAACAAATATTATCAGCAATAAGTCATAGAAAATTGAAAAGTGGATCAGCTGTTCATAATTTGTTTTGAATTCCTCAGTGCCTTGATCAGAGAGAAATCTTGTCGAATACTATATTTTCACTTTACAAAGAAAATATGATGGTGCTTATTACCATAATAACACAGAAGCAGGGGTAGATAAACAGTGAAATCCTGCTATTGTGTAGATCCTAAACAGGAGCAGATAATATGAGATTATAAATCTAGTTTATATCATATTGGTGTGAAATGTCTCAGATTTGTGGTAAAACCTTGCATTCTTACTGTTTAGAAAACTTTCTTGAAGAATATAAAGTTTGTTTGATGGGATGTTGCTCTATATGTGGGTTGTAAAGGAAGATGGGTAATATAGTTCTTATCTGGAAAAGCTCTGAGACGTTGGCAGTGATTGGCTATACAGAAATATAAACTCCAAGTGAGAAACATAATTGCACAACACAATCTGGAGTTTGATGGAAATTGAGTACATGGATTTGCCTGTTTATTGACTTTGTAGCATATTATGTTTGTAGATATGATGGTTTTTCTTCTTTGCAGGGTTTCTTCCGACGCAGCATTCAGAAACAGATTGAGTATAGATGTCTACGTGATGGCAAATGCATGGTTATACGACTGAACCGTAATAGGTGCCAGTACTGCCGGTTCAAGAAATGCCTGGCTGTTGGCATGTCCAGGGACTGTGAGTTTATACCACTTTTCAACTTTAAACAAAGATTTCATAAAACTCGTACCTAATGCCTAACAAGAATGTTTTCATCTTCATTGCCACAGAATACCAAGTTTCAACTACTGTTTCTGCACACCCTTTCATATTCCATCTTCCGCATTTTTGTTTAATTCCATCTTTTGGAGAAGATATGCTAGAATTCTCTCAAACTTCACATGTTGCTTCCCAGTCATGATTTTTGTAGGAGTCTGATCTGCACTATCTGTTTCTGCAAACTTTTGTCTTTGGTGTTTTAAACTCATGGTTTTAACTGTATAGACATAAGATGATAAACATGGCAACCCTGTGTGCTCCAAATTTATTCATGTCTTTGACCTTTTATTTACTGAATGCCATTGCCCATTCCTGAGTTGCACTGCAACCCCTGCTATTGCCAGCAATTCACTTCTTGTACTACAGTTGGAAACATTAAAAAAAAGCACTGTTGTATTGTGATCTTTGTGCTCATCTTGACAGAGATGTGCTCATTAGCATGGTTTGTAGAGTTAGGCAAAGGGTGCCTAGGCAGGTAATTAAAGAGTTAAGCAAAGTCGGTATTACATCATGAACTCAAATTCCTGGTGTTTGGTGATAAGTTCATGTTTTTTAGTGTGTAAGGTGTTTGTGTTTGTAACATTTTATACAGAAAATAAGAGAAGCTGCACCAGTCCATTACTGTAAATGTGCAGAATTGTTTTGTACATGACAATTGAGGTGACGAGTCCAAGTTTATGGCGTAATATAAAAAAAAATTGTGAACTCTTAGAATAATTCCTTTCGGCACAATAAAATATACACTGTCAAGTTTCTGAGCTTCAGTTATGATCATTGGAAGACACAGTGCCGTCAATCAAATCTCCAGTACATTTTGAATCATTGTCATACTGTGCCTTCCTCAGCTGTGCGTTATGGACGTGTCCCAAAGAGGTCAAAGAGCCAGGAGGAACAGAGTGTGACCTCAAGTGATTCTAGTCAGGACCAGTCAGCATTGGAGAGTAAACAGCTGGCCATATATGATGTCATCCTCAGTATATCTCAAGCCCACCATGCTCATTGTGCCATCACAGAAGATAAGATAAAAAACATTGTTCGTCATCCTGCCACTCTCGTAAGTGAAGGATGAGTGGAATGAGTGATATAATTTTTTTATTTTTCTGATTTGTCGGGGCGGAAAGGGGTTGGGGTGGGGAGATAGGGGTGGGGAGAGAATTTTTCCCATTTCATGTGTGAGTGATTGGATGTGTTTGGTATAGTGAACATGTCTTCACTTTTGTTATCAGACAGTGTATATCAGCGGTGCTTTCAGAATAGGGGAGGGGGAGGGGAACAACTGAGCATTAGTTATGTTCTTTTGCTAAGTTGTACTTTTCTTATTTCAGTGATTGGCTGAAGTTGGGTCAGTGAATAGGCCATCCCCAGTCACGGGGTTTAGCAGTATGTACCAGCAGAGCCTGTTTTTATTTACTGGGGAGAGAAACTTGCTATTTCTGTAAATGGAAATACACAGACTGACTAGTGAAATACGGGTTTCCTTTGTGCCATAAATTTCTGAGGACCTTCTTGTTCATGTTAACCAACTACTCAGCATGAGTATACCAAGAACATTATTACTTGTGCAAAATCCTTCGTTTTCAATTAGAATTTGATAACATATTTAATCTCTGACCATGGTGAAACATTAATTCATGCTCATTAAGGTTTGTTTATTTTCATGACATTTTTTCATGGCTCCTTGTGCTTGATCTAAGGTTAATCATTAGCTTTCTTCTTCCTCAGATGACAAAAATCCACATACCAACAGGACAGCTACAGTTTACCAATGAAGAGCTGGAGATGCAGCGGTTACTCATGTGGCAGCAACTAGCAGCTTTGGTCACACCGTCTATACACAGTGTGGTTGAATTCTCTAAACGGGTGCCAAGTGAGTGCTATACCAATTTTCAAAGCTTAAAGATTAGGCATATGACTGGCCTGTCTTTGTACTTTGTATTTTATCTAATCCTGTCCTTTCTCTAGTTTTGTTGAGTTTTGATCACAGTCACATGCTGCATGGTTTCGTTGTTACACTTTTATTAAAATCTAGTTTGTATCCGTTCCTTGAGTGGAAGTATAGAAGATTAAATTACCAATTCATATTTCATGCACTTTACTGTAATTGGCTAACAGTTAGATCTAGAAATTAATTCTCTACTTACAGAATTTTACCACTTGCTATTTGATAAGTTTAACCACAGGCATGCTGAAATGACGAATTTGTCTTGCATTTCTCCCGTTAGCAGCTGAATGCAGCTCTAAGCTATTCAAGAGCCACATAATGGGGCAAGTCATTGCAAATTATGGTTATTTTCTTTGAAGTTTTACATTTAAAATGTGATCCAATCACTCACCAGACACTCAGACTGCAGAACTAAAGATAACAACACCATTTTTATAAGGTTTTAACAATATTCTGTTGCGGAGTTCTCAGTGTCACAAATTTGAGCTTGTAATTATTTTATATAGAAGATTATTTCAGTGGTTGCCACATAAAAATCAGATCCGCCTTAAAATTTACTGATACTGCGAAGTGTAATTTTTTTTCCATATTTTACATGCATAATAAGCCGATTGTAGAATAAAAATTTGTCTTTAAACCCAGTCATTCACTGATAAGCAGGCACAGCTTTGTACAGATTGTCTTTCACTTTCAAGTAAGGATATCAAAATACAAAGGAATCAGTTGCATCATTGCATTGACAAAAGAACCTGCTCTACAGGCAATGTTTTTTATACACTCCAGAGAACAGGTCTCTTAGGCGGATGCTACTATATTTTCACATGTAAAAATAATTGACTGCCTCTTGTTGCTATCTTTCTATCTTTTCTTTTTTCTTTGAATGTCTTAGATATTATAAAAATTTGTTTCATTGAGGCTAATCTTTACAACATCTCCTTTTGTTCCAGATTTTCCTGATCTATCTCAGGACGACCAGCTTATTCTGATAAAGACAGGCTTTTTTGAGATCTGGCTGACTCGCATGTCTCGCATGATTAGCAAGGAGGAGAATGTCATTGTGTTTGAGGATGGCAGCTCAATACCCAGGGAGGAACTGGCTGTTGTTTACTCTGTAAGTTGTGTTAAGTATGAAAACAGCACAACAGTGGCATGTTCTTCGCAGCAGGATTAACAGATCTGAAAACTTCAGAAAAACCCTAGGGATTTGCCAGTTTACTCTCCAGACCAGAACAAATCGTGGCGCAAAAGTGGCCAGTGCTGCTCTCCAGACTGGAACAATTTATGGCAGTGGGAAAAGTGGCCAGTTCTCAAGTAAAATTTCTGGGAAATTTGAAAAATCAAATTGGCAGGTCATGATATTTTTTTATTATTCTATGTCAGTCAAATTTACCTTGTCAAATGCTAGAACATTTCACGCAACACTGTCTAAGAATTGGCTGCCATTTTCATTTTGTGCCTGGCTACGGATTATTTGTTTGTTTATCTTTTCTCCTTTTGACTGAAAGGACTTTTCATGTTCAGTCTTTTGTTTGAAGTTTTATTGGCCTAGGTCTAGTGAAAATTTTTCTACCAGCAGCTTGTTGAATAGTATTATTTACAGTATTGTCATGGAAAAGCCAGACACCGTATGGAAATATAGTGGAAAAGTCATGACAAATAAATTCTAACATTATGAAGCAACCTCGTAACAGGGTCTTTTAAAAATCACTCATGCAGATTATGTACAAAAGTCTGATAGCTCCTTGCATCATTGCTTTAGGATCAACCAAGATTGGTCACAGGTTGAAGTGCATTGTGGGGTGAAAAACAGTGGCTGCGACCATTGTAACAAAATGTAGGCAGAGTCTCCACCAAAGTGGAAAATTTGGAAAAATCATGGAAACTTGCCATTGGCATTTCCAAATCTGGAAAACATCTGGAATGCCCAAAAGTGATAAAACTGTCATGGAAAATCTGCAAAATGAACCAGTGATTCATACTGTTTGAACTCATGTTCTCTGCCTTGATCAGAGTGTAGTCTTATTGAATATCATAAATTTCATGTGCCCAAATTATTCATACCTGTGTCACATATGGTTGATAAGCTTTATGATAATATTGTCAGTCATGCATGATTTGAATGGCATGTGAGCTGGGTTTTACTGTTTTTCATAAATGGGATGCATCAAAGAGTTAGCCACTCATGCACACTCGCTAGAAATTAAACTGGTAAAGACATGCTAGGCAGTCCAGCAGTTAGAAAGGATAACTCTTTGATGCCTTCAGTCAGTATAATCATATTGACAAGAAACAGGGAATCAGTCTGTAATTATTGTATCTTATTCCTCCACAGCCTGATTTTGTGACCTCGATGTTTGAAGTCAGTAATGGCTTCAATCTGCTCAATTTGAATGATACAGAAATTGGACTATTTACTGGCATAGTTTTGGCAACAGCTGGTATGTGTTATTCCTCATCACTATTAATAGTCTGTGATTACACAATAGGGAAAGCCCTTGATGTGATTTCAGAGCGTTATTATCCTGGAAGGCTAGCCAATGCTACCATAATCTCAGTCTCATAGTTGCATAAATTGACAAGCTAGTGTTCAGCTGTTTACATCAAGTCTCTACTTTCATAGCTGCAATCTTTTTGTTAGTGTCAGTAAATGCTTGCTTAAACAGTTAACACTATAATAAGGGATTCATGTGTGGAATAATGTTTCTCTATGTAGTTTTTACTGCAGTGAATAAGACACTGGCGGTTTGACTTTGCAATGTATAATCCCCAAATTTATTTTCCCCCATTTTGTCAAAAATCAGCTGATAGTCCTGCTACTGTGTGTCACAGTTAGCTTAATTAAACTAATTTATAATGAAGGCTGCTGCATCCATCATGATTTTGAAAGTGGAAAACTTTTTTTTTTTTTTTGTTCAGTTTGATAAACAAAAAAATGTGGAGTCTCCAGTTGGCGTTGTGGCCAGGGATACCCTCTATTGTATGATTCTGTGCTGGAGATGTTTGAGATTTTGAGCCATTGGAACTGGTGAAACTGGTGGTCTGAACCATAGCCTCACATAAAAATAGCACATTCGGGCTTTGACCACAAAATAACTTCATTGTAATACATTTTGGTTGATGTCATGAAGCATCCTAGCACAGTCAGAATTTGTTCTGGAGTGGTTGTCACTGCTTTGTTCATGCAGATTGTCTAAATTTATCTGTATCTGCCCCTGCAAGAAGCATCTGTACAATAAGTTTAGCTTGAAATCTTAGTTCTAGCCTCTAGCAAAACCTGTGGTGGCCTGCATAAGAATTAACTTTTATCTTATCCAAGGCACCAAAGCCACGCATAAAGAGAAGATGTATGTTTGTGCAGCAGCCATCCCTCTCATTTATTCTTCTTATGCAGAAACATTCCAACATACAAAGAAAGAGCTGCAAATGTCATTAAATAATATTTTAAGCAGTGTGATTGGACCAGATGTATGCACTTGTCAGTGGGAAAGTTGTTCATAGTCACCTACTTAAGAATTGAAGTCACACAAGCCTTGGAATAATGTAGACTCACAGTGATACAGTAATGCCAGTCATGTTTTCGTATCTTAACAAAAGCTGAGTGGCTTTGAAGTTCTGCTGCTTCCTTTCATGGCAGGCAAATATCCACAACAAAGGCCAAAACCAGTTCATTTCGTCTCAGTGATCTAGCAGCTGTTGGCTAGTAGAGGCACTTTACATATCTTTATTGTATATTGTTATTTACAGTTGACCCTGATAAATTATGACTCATTGCTACATGGAGGAGTTTCAAAAAGGACGATTTGGGGGATATGGGGAATGATTGAGCAGTGCTATTTGTTTTGAATGTGAAAAATAAAATTTTGCGTTCCATAAGAAATTGTGAGGAAAAGAGCAGCGCGATGAAACAGATAACAGTTGAGAGGAGGAATGAACAGTGTTATTGTAGAGACAGTCTAGTACTTCTTTTTCAGGTCTGATGAATTTTACTGTTTTGCTGTCAACCTTTAAACATTTCCAACAAACAATTTTTCTCCCTCTCTTTTGTGAACAGATCGCCAAGGGTTGGCAGATCCACAATCTGTGGAGCGTATTCAGGATCGACTAGTGGAAGCCCTCAAACTGCAAGTGAGTCGCAACCACTCCACGGAGGAAAATCTCTTTGCTTCAGTTATAATGAAGCTGCCGGAGCTGCGCACTTTGGGTTCAACACACAATGATCTGCTGCGTTGGTACCGGATGCAGTGGCACCGTGGAAACTTGCCACCGCTTTTTGCTGAAATTTATGATATTCCCAAGAACCAGACTGATGCTCAAAGCTAAATGGGCAAATCTCACCAGGTCGGTTTAATAATTCTGATGCTGTGAGCTTTGAGTAAAGGCATTCTTCCTGAGATGGCTGTTAATTTGCTTTTCAAGGCAATTTTTGAGACCATGCATGGGGCAGATGTTGTTAAGATTAGGGAACCAGTTGTTAGGTAAGGATCTGGTATATATGCCTAGACTGGAAGCAGTTTATTGGTCAGTATTAGGATATAAAAATGTACCCAGCTTGTGCCTATTCAAGAAGGGTAGGAAGGATCTGGGGTAAGAACGATAAGATGATCAGAGGGGAAGGGAGAGAATGCTCAGTAAATAGTCTGAGAATGAAAATAAGGTTGTTTATCTTCATACTAGTAACCAATTTGGTTTTCTACATGCAAGGCATTTGGGAGATTGGCCATATACAATCATGCTATCATTTCCAGATTGTGCATGAAATTAAGACATCACTGAGCAGTGTAGGAATCAAAGCGCTGTTGCGCCTGTGATCTCTTGCGGACAACCATTTGTTTTGCCATAATAATGCAAAGCATCAGAGATAGTGTCCCATTTATCCTCTCACCACTTTATCTGGATAATATGTGAAGCTCGATAACACTGAACCTGAACTGGCTTGAAAAATTCACCAGTGTGGCAGCATTTCTTAATTTCTTTTACTTTACACTACTGGTGACCAGGTGGGTCATGTAGCCACTGTTGCTTGTAAATGGTGCTAGATGCAGTGTTTTGATGAACAGAGATGCAGTGGTCATGGGATGGTGGTCTTAATAAAGAGTGCAGCTGGAACAGTTTGTATTATGAACATTTTGCATCACACAGATGTAATAAGGCTATTTTTTTTTTTTGCCATAGTTTGTCCACATTCATATCATGATATTGAATCAGATAAGGCTCAAAATGTTAACAACAGTTCATCTTGTAATGTCTTCTTCTGTATTTCACACCAACATCGTAAATTCCTTTTGTACATCACACTTTTTACATTGTGCAAATATCCTATGAGTTGCAGCTATTTTGAAAGTATGGATAGTTGGAAGATGGTAGAAAAGTGAAATGGTAGAGAAGTGTGTTCTATGTTGATCATTTCTGTCAGATTTGCTGCCACCTAGTTACCCTTTCCTGTTTGGTATGTTTGCAGATTGTGAAATGGAAAAGATTTACTATATATCGTTCAGTTGGAGCAAAAACATATTATCCTGGAAACTTTTCAAAACGAAACAATGCTGCCGAGCTTGTATAAAAATGGCAGCGATTTTCTGTCAGCTGTTCTGAAAATTTTCTTCTGATAATGTGGTTTTGCATTTACATGATGATTTCCTCACATCATCTTTTAATGACACCATAGATTGTTATTGGAACCTATGAGTGTATGTGTCATTAGTAATTGGGCACATCAGCAAAGAATGCTGGGGAACTGATATCAGATATTTGAAATAAGAAATACCTACACAATATGCACTGTTATTGTACATTTCGCATTTATTTGTTCTTTGGTGGGAATGGAGTAACAATTAGTATCATTTTGGCGATAAGATTATAATTTAGCTGGGAAAGTTTTGGGTCTATCAGTCATGCCTAGTAAGTTCTTTGAAGGCAGGAGGAGGCAGTAAAAAAAAAAAAAATGTGACTTGATGAAAGACTTGGTCCCCATCTACCATGTGTAACAAATCTCATATTCGACATCACATATCGATAAATAAATTTTTTTATTTTTTTTTATTTGTCACCCATTGTTGATAAAAATACCTCTCTCATTCTGTTTAAGAGGTGCTGAGAATTCAATGGGTGATGGTGATTTTCCAACATGGTGATGATGAGCACACCCAAATGGACTTGAAGGCCGTCAGGAGAATTATTTCCACACAAACACAAGCCACTTGTAATTAAGTGTCAGGGCAACTTCCTGTAAAGTGGAAATTTATCCAGTCTTGAGACAGAATATTATTCAGTGTTTTTACCATTCTGGTGGTACAGTGATTAAAGAAGTCAGACCATATTCTTAAATTTCTCATCAGTGTCAAGAGGCCTGTTGATTTACCTCTATGATTTGTTGCCTGGCTCAATCGTTAACAACCCCCAAAAAAAGGTCATTTTAAAAAAAAATGATTTGTTATGATCAGGGCTGGCAAAATGACTGAATGCTTTGCCGGATTTTTGCTGACTGTCAGTAGCATTTATCCTGAGAGTGTAGTCTTTTGTAAATGGCACACCTGAATGTGAAGTGATGGCAGAATTTTCTCTGGTTGTGAATTCTTGAGCTCCGCTTAACACAGGTGCAGATGCTTTGATTATGAGCACCACCTAAAGCCTAATGATGCAGCTGATGTGTAATCATCAACATTAGCAGATGAGCTGTTATCTGTTGTGTGAGCAATTTATGTCTGCTCATGGTGGTCAGTGAAAAGCAAGAGATATGCTATGTTATATGGCCAAGTCATGTGATTGTGCCTAGTTCAGACCTCATAAATTTTGTGTTTCATTTCTTTTGGTGTTGTGTTTATAAATTTTGCTTGTGATAGATAACATTTTGCACAGCCAAGGCTAGTACTTGTAGATGGTAACAAAATGGTCATGGACTAATTACTTTTTTTTTTTTTTTTGAACTCCATTGTCATGTTGACACCAGAATCTGTACTTTATCACCTCAGGGATATTTAGCATAACAGAGGATGATGGAGCATCCATTAAGAAGACAACATACTAAAAATACTAATGCACTGAAGCTTGCCAAGAGAGACTTGAAGTTTTTATTATTGTATATCCCATTGTGTCTATTTAAGGACATCGAATCAGCAGTTTATGAAGTTTGCTGGTTGCTTTATTCATTTTTTTTTTCTTTTTTGGGCTATTCTGTCAAACCACACATTGTTTGATTTTTTTCTTAGAATAGAAAAATACATGTATTTGCTTCAGGCATTGCTATCATTTAAGCCCAAAGAGATTGGTCAATATTATTTCTCATCTCCCTCCTGCCCAGCCAGCAAACTCTGGTTATCTGCGACGTACATGTTTTGTTTCGGGGTCACCTGGAAATTTCTTGGCTGGTTGTCTCAGTCTTCTTTGCCCACATCTACATTTACTGCATTTATGAAGGAGTTTACTCAAACAAAACCTTGCAAGGAGTTGTAAGCTATAATTCTGGCTCAGGGAACCGCAGCATTTCCTCATTCATCCTGTTTGCTGTCTTGGTGTTAGATGTCTTCAGTTGATTTGCATTGAAGTATGCTGAGAACTTGTCGTGTGGTTGGATATTGCAAAGATGTTGTTTGCTAGTTGAGCTAGAAGTAGGATTTACATTTACCAAATATTCATCCTCATATTTGAATGTGCTTCTTGTTTTTGTAAATTTAACCCAGTGTGCTTATTGTGGCATTTGCTATGCCTTTAATCATTGTCATAGTACATTCTCTGCATTTATTGATGGGCAGTTATATGTTCAGACTGATAAAACCTATATTTTAAACCTTTGTTTATTTTAATACTTGCATTGAAAATGATGACTTGGGATGTATTTGTCTTTAACCACAAAAAGAAAACTGCATCCATAAGTAATTAAATTACTTTTGAGATCATGTATGTGAAGGGGCACCTGAGAGAAGAGCATGTACCATATTCCAAATACAAATATTACTAATTCCTTTCAGGAAGGCTTCCTACAGATTCAGGCAATTGATGCGGGCTGGAACTAGACTGGATCAATTTGACAAAATTGAATAGTTTTTCCTTCTTTCTTAAGATAACATGATTATAGGTGTTTCTGATAATTTTCAAGCCTTGGATTAAATGCACAAAAACTAGTCAGTGACACATATTTAATTCTGAAGTTAACTTCTCCTAAAGAAATAGTCATGCAACCCTGCCCACAAGTCCACATCTCTCAAGTAATTTTTAGGATTCGATTAGGTGATCCAAATGGAATTTCAAACTAAACATTTCATAAATCCTTACCTGTAGATGCATGCTTCTAATAAATTTGAGCATTATATTACCAGTTTGGTGGGTGGCTTCTAAGCATTCTGAGCTGCATCCTACCAGTTTTGTGGGTGTATAATTATTATTTATAAAGTTCCTCAATTTTTCAAGTTAAGAAAACTTGGCCCAGTGTTATCTCTATTATGCAAGTTACAGTTAAACCGAATGTAAAGAGCTGGATCTCCATAACGAACCATCCTGCACCAGCGAAACGTTGTGAATATTGACTCCTAGACATAAAAGAATCGACTTGTTTTTTTTTTAATGAGGTATAGAGAATAGAATTATTATTTATTGAATCAAAAAGCCTCAAAGCCATATTTCGTAAAATCCTGAACCACGCCCTCCTGAGTGATATTGCTGATTGTCTCTAGATTATTCATGCACCTGTGCAGGCTTAGAGCTGGCTATGGGAATGTTAGTTTGTTTGCCTTGCTTTTAGGCCGCACATTACAACATCATTCACTGAATTTTAATGATACTTTTGTATTCATGTGAAAAATTTGAGCTGTAGAATGAACTTGAAAATGTATTATTTTTGCTTCAGAAGCCACATTTTCATGAAAAATGCTAACTACTTGAAAATTTATCATTTCCTACATTATGAAGGTAGCCCGAGTTTAACCTGAAAGAAACAATATTCAGTTCTGCTTCTTACTGTGCAGAATTTGAGCCCATTCATAATAAGGTGTAGAGTACGGGTGCATAAAAGATGGAGGTGCTGTGTGTGTTCAGGTTTAGGTGGGGGAGGTGGGTGGGAGGGCTTCCACTGTAACAGGCTGCTGGCAGCAATTCTTTTTGCAAAATGGCATAATTTTTATGCTTTTTAAGCTTTCTAAAAAAAAAAAGAAACTCAGCAGTAAGAAAATAAAGTGATCTTGAAAAACATATGTTGCTGGTTAAAAATATCAGTGTTGGATCTCCCATCAGAAATCATTGTGGGTTACATGAATGCTGCTCTATGTGATGAATTCTCTTCTCTGTTGAGGGTGCCCTGATTTTCTAATTTTCATCTCATTTAACTTTGTCTTTTTGTTACCACATGGCTGAATGTTTGATATATGAACTTTTTTTTTTTTTACACACTAATTTAAATTAGGCAAGCTTATACAGATCCTTATTTACACTAAGTAGCATGCATGCAAGGAAGAACTTAAGGCACTACTTTATACCTATGTATATCTGCATGTTTTAACTTCTGAATTTGAAATAAGCGCGATTGAAATGAAGGAAGATGTGCAAAGTTGTTTTTATCGGTATCAACTTTACCATATTCTTTAAATTAGCGTGGATAAATGAGAGTCAATTTTCATGTTTAGAATGCTTGATATATGCCACAAAAGAGTGTTTAATTTCTAAGTTTAGAGAGCTTGATATATATGCCACAGGGGCTTGCCACATGAATTGCATCATTTAAAAAAAAATAAAAATTGCTGCTTTCATATGCTAGTTGTGTTTATCAGGCCATTGTCAAGCTTAGATCATTTTTTTCACAATTAAGGCAGTTAAGATGTACATGGAATCTGCTTAAAAGGATCATTGACCTCTTATCCAAATCATTTCCTCTCACAGAATCTCTCTGTTTGGTTTTTTTTTCTCCTATAATTTCCTAGCCCATGACTGTTCAATCTGAATGAAATGGTTGCTTGTTTAATCCCTGTAACATGCACCCAATGTCTTTGTGCGCTAATTCACTACTAAAGCAGAGCTTTTATTAATAAGCACCTGCCTGGCAAACCAGCAAGTGCTACAGATACATTGGCTGACTGTCTTGAAAAGTAGTACATTATGCAGAAGACAGTTACCAGCTGTAAATAGGTCACACATGCCAAGCGTATGGAATAGACCACTGCTGCCTAGCACTAGTGCTAACACAATATTCATGACAGCCAAATTGTAAGATATTTTGGTCAGATAAAGAAAAGGGCATAATGTGTCATTTGGACTGTGTATCTCATTTTCTTTTATAAGAGAAGAAAGTAATTTATGATACTTCTATTTTTTTCCTCTTTGATAAGTCTGTGAAACAAGAAGAAAACCTACTATCTCATTCAGTTTGAGCATTTTAAGTGAGAATTTTTAGGAGTAATCTTCAGATATTTGCAGAGCTACAACTTGTACAAGCCGTGAAAAAAAACAACCTTGTGCTTGAGGTAAAGTGCCTTTGGTGTTACAGGCTCCTCTGGGACTGAAATTAGTTTATGTAAGCAAGAGTGCTTTGTCAGTACTGAGTGATAATCATTATTAAAATTGCCCTGTTGTTATATGGTGGGCTGAGGAGTGTTTTCCTGCATGTTTAAAGTTTGACTTTCATTATTTTTTTTGTTTTAGTATTACTCTGACTGCATTTTTGGGGATAGGTTAGTTCTGTGAAACATGTGTTGAATAATGATTGTTATGGTGATTTTTAATGTTCAGGTTTCTTTCTGGTTATATAATTACCTCTAATGATCAGTTATATTGTAAATAATTTATACTTGTCTGCCATGGCTCGGAGAACATGTATTCTCTTGAGCATTAATGAGTTTTTTTTAGCTAATCAATTTGTATAGATCATGGAATACACTGGCTCATAACAATGGTATTCTTGAGTTGGTTGTTAATGAAACAATGAATATTTCTGATGTTGTATTCACATGAAAACCAACCCTGTACTATGTGCCATGTTTGCATGTGACGGACTGAAGAAGTCTCCACAAACTCACATGTTTAATGGTAATAGTTTAGAATTCTTTTGTCTGCTTGAAAGTGAAGTTCCTTAGCAAAGGAAACTCATATACCAACTGTACCTTCCATGCCATTTGGCATGAGCTGGTCTGTTTTTTTTTTCTCCTCTGCAACTTGACTTGTTACTAGTGACACTTCATTATTTATCTGATGTCATTTTAGAGGCATCTACATTTGCTAGATTATGAAAACTAACCAATTATGCTTCATCTACATAAACTTCCAGCAGCTGATGAGATTTTCAGGTATTTTTGAATGCAAAGCTATAAATGTACTATCTTTGGGATGTGATAAAGAACTGTTCCTAAACATCTTTGCATGGATCAGCAGGGGTCTTGTTCACAGCAGAACTAAACCATTGTAACTGCACATCCATTCACATCTTCTCCTGTAAATTTTGAGAAAATCCATTACCATTTGATTTTCTTGCAACAATTTGCAGTTCTGTAGGTAATCATGAATTCTCTTTCCACTATACAAACAATTCTCTGATGATTTGTATATTCTTCAGCTTTGTATGCTGCCAGCATTAAGGGGAGTTACACTGAGCTAAAGCGTATGACTGTTTGAAGTTTGGCTCTAATTAACTAGCCAAAGAAATGCTTGTAAACATTTTTTACTTTATTTGATGGCATTTATGAGTGTTCCCAATGAATCAAGACTTATCTTTTTTAACTTTAAAAAAAAACAAAAAAAACAAAATGGCATCTTCTGGGGACAGTTTGGAACATAAATTGATAAAATTATAGAATTTTCATCATAAAAACAAAGGCTAGATGTTTCTATGGGTTTAATTTTATCATATTAAGGGGCATTCCTTCTGAGAATCAATTACCCAATGTCATTTACAGTTGAGCTTCATGAACTCAAAATCTAGGGGACAATTTTCTACTAATTTTTAGTTTGAGAGATATTCAGATGGGAGAGTAAAATTTGTTACAATATTTAAAGGGCTTGGGACCAGATAATTGCAGTGATTGCACAAGTCTTTTGAGGTCCTGAAGTTCTACATTCAGGAGTGATCAGGAATGATTCTATTGAAGAGCCTACGCCAGTAATACACATTTTGTTATTTCAGTGTCTTTTACAGCTTCATGCTTGTTCCCTTCACAGAATATGTGATTGGAAGACTTCCAGGACCTGCTCTGTTTGGCTGTCTGACCATGCTGTTGCTCTCATGTTTTGGATCTTTCTTCATTATTATAAACCAACCTCATCCAAACACTACCATCATTCTGTACAGCTTGTTTTTAGCTTTTTCTCCCTCAGTTTGTGTTGTTAAAGGGGATAAATGGTTCACTATGTGCTTTTTGTAAATTGAAACACATTTTTTAAACAAAATTGTATATGATAGCTTTATTCACCCCTTCCCCCAATTTTTACATTGATGTACATAAATAGTTTTGATTGATTTGCTCTTATGCTTGTTTTGCTTTGTTGTCGTCTGCAGTTGAATACAACTACAGAATGTCAAGCTTTGATTTCTGTGTAGGATATAGCATGATGGAGGTGATTAGAGTGGTCTGTTTTTCTATTACGGGTCATATTTTCATGTCACACTTCATCCGGGGTTCTAAGTTGGTTTTAGATTAACAAAAGGACAACTTTGTAGTGGTCTTCCACCTTTTGGGAGACAATTTTTAAAAAATGAACTTTAGGGGGATCTGTTTCTTATTCACGTTACAAAGAATGTAACTGATTTTCTGCTGTCTTTGAAATCCTCACTGTTATTGTTTACTCTTCGCCAAACTTCTCTTTCATCGAGTTGAAATTAATCTTTCTCTCTCAATTTCATGTAATTGCCCAGTGAATACTCTCATTTCCACAATAAGGCATTCTGGTTCCTTTATAACAGTTATCCTCTCAGCAGAATTTCTCAACATCTTTATCAGCTCGGGACTGGGATCAGAGATGAATTTCCTTTTGAAATCAGATTTCCAACATTGCAGAGAATCTTTACATATTAGAGTGAATAGACTTTGGTTTTATAGCATGAGTGGGTCCACAGGCGGAACGTTTTCTTGTCAGGCAATAATCACTGCATTAGTAGCAGGAATGGAATTAGCTGTGATTAAACTGGATTTCATTTTTCTTTAAATGACTTCACTGAATACTTGCTGTATCTAAGCCCTCACAGAAGTTTTAAAGTTTTTTATCTGTGGACTGATTCCAATTCTGCAAGTACGAATTATCATGAATGAT
>JAWQUT010000170.1:813067-893087 GCA_033807755.1 Ellobium chinense
TGAGAGTCATAAGACCAGGTCGAAATTGTCTTTTTTCACTTAGTTTGGTGAAATTAGCAAAAGATTTCAGCCTTCCCCCCTGTCCAATGACCAAGGATTTTAATGAAATTTACAGCAGATCTAGATTGGTCTCACCAGTTGGGAAATCAAAGTTCCATCCTTGCAGAAGAGATTCTGTGATTCATAAGGGCAGGGACTGTGTAACTAGGTACAGTAATACCTAATGCATCCTGCAAAATTCAACTGGCTGGAAACTTGAAATACTTTTTTCGAGCTCCTTTTTTACCCGTGACCTGACCCAGTAGCAGAGAGTGGGAACCACACTGTAGAAATAAGAATGAACACTACCTCATGTTTGAGTAAATATCTCAATTCTGTATTTTTCTCCTGTATGTCCTGGATGAGAATAGGGAAGGCAAGAAGCTTCGTGCAATGTACACGGTTTTATCTTTTCTGTGCCATATATTTTTAGATGTATTTTAAAAGAAATATCCTCCATGTTTTCTGTTTACTTTTGTTGATGCTGAGTCAGTGTTGTAGCTCTGTATCTGTGTATTTTTTCATCACTGTGTATATTCATTTAAAACGATGTGTACAAGAAATTCAAGCAGCAAACGCAAGGAGGAATTAAGATCCAGCAGCTATTGAAACAGATCAGGGAAGAATTGAAATTGTATCCATAATGTGTGTACTGTTACCAAACATTCAGGCCTTTGTGTTTTTGCTTTTTTTTTTTTTTCCTCTGAAATCAGGTAATACATCAATTTTATTACATTATATTTTTCAGACTTTTGTAGGGGCTTGGCAAGTGCTTTCAGTCTGTGTTATATCCTTTAATATGATCAGTAGCAATTTCAAGGTGGTTTTGCCAGGTGCGCCTTGCATGTTCTTTGAGTATTGAGTCACATAAGTGATGAAAAACTTGAAAAGCTATCTGCTAGAAGGTAAGAACTGAAGCAGCTGGACCTTCCAAGAATGGAATTATATAGAGTATCAAAGAGGTACAGCAGAGAAATTTTGAGAACTCTTACATGATTGAAGTAGCTTGAGAAAGGAAGATTAGAAAATTCAGGCAGCCACACTAGGAAAAGCACAAAACTTGAGCAACTGTTTAGGCAGCACGAGAGAAATGAAAGTTTATCTAGTATGGTCAGTACTTTCATGATGCATTGGGTTGGTCATACCTCAGATGTATAAGACATGAATACCTCATTGACAGGAGAGTTCTTTACACATATTGTCAATCTCTGGGAAGCACTTTGTTGTATTTTCTGTGTTTCTTCACCACTGTTTTCGACTTCTTTGCCCATCATGAAAAACCAGAATAGCCAGAGAGGACATTCACATCAGCTTTTTTTTTTTTGCTTAACAGTGGGAAGGCACTTCGTATTGTAGAAGTATTTTTCTTCAAAAGGATGTAATTTTTGCAGGTTTCATGAGTTCAGCTTGACTTGTCAAAATTACTTCCTGCACAGAATTTCTGTTGAACCAAGGGCTGACTTCTGGTGAATAATATTCCCAATAAGAGAAACCCAAATATATTTTTTTTTGGCTACTGTCTCTTATTATTTGAACATTATTGATTATAGGATATTTTCCTCTTGACTGTTTTCCTCAGTCAGTATTTTCTTTGGTCAGTATGAAATAGCCTTGCTCGTTTTTTTCAGTTGTATAAAGTCACTCCTGATTGATCATGTGGGACTGTAGGAATTAGGAATTGCTAAGTGGGAAATCAAATCTAGATTCTTATGAATAGTAATTTTCACTTTTTTGTGAAAATAAGATCCTCTTGAAGAACACATTTCGAGAAATCAGTTTTCTGAATATCTGCGGTATTTTTAAAAATGTTTTTGTGACAGTTTCATGGCATTTTAATGGCATATTCAGCATTTTTGTTCTAGTATTAAATATTTTTGGATACCATTGATAAAGATTAATATACACTGGTTTCCTACGAATAGAAACCACTATGTAGCAAAGAAAGTAAAGTGCAAACTGACAACCTCTTATTCACATCTGTTCAAAAGATATTTAGGCAGTCTCAGTTATGTAGACACAAATTTATATCTGTGTCAATATACCTCTTGATGCTCATACAAGCTTTGGCATCAGTATATAGTTGCCTTCTTGCTATGTGTGCATTTACAAACTTTATTCTCTCCTCATAAATAATGTACCTCAGAATGGTAAAATTGTGTTTTTGCACCTCAGTTTTTTTTTTTTTTTAAATGAAACAAAAACCTGTTAATGTATGCATTTGCTACCTCATGAAATTCAGAAGCATAAACACAAATGAACATGATAATATCAGTGTGGTAACTGCCTGTCCCAGGAACTCATATGCTGCCAGATAAGATTTTCAGTCATGTAAGCATCCGTACTCTTTAAAGGCTCTGGACAGACTTATAATTGTGTTTGATTTTTAAGGGTTACTGTGCATAGCCTTTAGTAATGAATGGTTGCCATCCCTTCCACCATTCAGCACATGTAAATTTGAGAGGGGTAGGGGTCAGCTTCTCCACTTGTTCACAAACTTTGCAGGATTTCTGGGCTGTTATCTATATAAACTCAAATTTGTAACATTGAGAATGTCATGAAGAAGCCACAGTATGCAGTTCTTATTTATAGCTGTGCGTTTAAGATGTTTGGTGAGTGACTGGATCACAATTTAGATATGAAAACATTGAGGAAAGCAATAATAGTCTGTATTGTACACTCCCTGTTTGTGGAGCTCTCGAACACCTTAGAATTTGCATTCGGCATTGATGCTTTTGGGGAATGTAGGGTCATATGCTTCATACCCAATGGCAATATGCAGCACAAAACATCTATGCATTGCACAGACAACATTCAACCTGATGAATGCAGGGCCATTCACACAAACAAGAGTAAATCTAGTGATTACAAGACAGTGTCACACATGGGCAACAGTAAATCTAGTGAAAGCAAGGCTGTCGTGCATTACATTACAGAAATTGTTCACTTCGCACACTGAGACACCCCAACCCTCAAGGAGGGAAGGAACATCTTGAGCTTGGCACAAATAGGATGGGCTGAAACAGCAGCCCAGACATCATCATGAAGGTTGAGACAGGCAGTGACACACACAGTTTATTTGTCAGGGATGGTGTGGGGACTTGTAATGTCTTGTAATGATTTATTTTTTAATCACTTCTTTGTCACTGTGTATGTGTTTGTATATAATATAAATAATTCAAAGACAATATTTGCTGTTGTGCATATACAACTGAGAGAAACACACAACACTTGGAGCTGTATGTCTATATTTTTATTTACCAGCATCTTTGCATACATGTATATGGGACATCACGTACACAAATTAATTGTACTGCTATCTATGATATCATTTATGTCAAATGCTGTCATGTTGTGCCATAGATTTATTCTTTAAAATTTGCAGAAGCTACAGTGATGTGATGTTTAGTTAAGATTTGAACCATACAATTATTTATAGTGACAGTAACAAGAGATCATGGACAAGGAAGTGACGGAAGGGGGAGGAGAATGAAGCAGAGTCTTTGAAGTTGCCTATGGCCTGACAAAAATTTTGAACTTGAAACTTTGTTTCTTATCACAGGGTTATATTATTAAAGTCATTGTAAGACTTGAGTATACAAATGATTTGTCTTTTGTCTGGGTGAGGTTGTTGCAGATTACGTTTACAGGAAAAATAAAATCAGAAGCCATTAATTTTAGATTACCTCCTTGATGAAGGCCTGTTCACTTGCAGTGCACTGTTGATAGGATGTGACTGACCACAGTTCAGATCTGGTTACAGTATTGTGGTAACATACCAATGTTCCAGTACCACCTGGGCTTGGGAATATGTTCCAGTTCTTTATTTCAAACTGGTATAAATTGTAAATTTTCTCCATTCAAATTGTCACCACCACATGTTTATATTTGGCCCTGTGAGTATTTTAGAAGTTACTGCACTGCAGTTTTCAGGTGAAATTCTCTCTGAAAGTTTATAATTGGTGTAGGAGATATGGAAATGTAATGCTGAAATATTAACACTAAATCCCTCTCTCTTATCCTTACTGCAGCCATAACCCTATTCTGTGTGCCATAGGGAAAACAATATCACCACTTCTTCAGCACTCCAATAAAGCCAGTCCATGGATTAATATCAGGCTCTTACTTGCTGGTTTCAGTTGTTATTTCTTTATCATCCACCCACAATTATCATGGATGATAAATAAGTGAGGTAGATATAAAAACATTTGAAATTAGAAATTCCATAGTTTTATTTCATTTTTGGCAAGAAACTACACAAATCCTGATTTAAAAGTATGTCTTGTTGTTAAAATCATTTATTTAGTACAATGAGGTTGCCATGGTGATATTCTTGAAAATTAGAAGAGATGCCTTACAGACAGGTTTTTCTTTTCCCTGCTTAAATTTTATGATATGGCAGAATGGTGATTACGTTAGAAGAAATAGAAAACAAAATAATTTACAGTATCTGATGCAGAGTATTTTATGTCTCCAATAATTTGAAAATGGCATTTACATTTCATATAAGAAAGGCCAGTGGGCTTTTTGACTGATTCATTGTCAGGAGAGAAAACTGTGAAGAAACATAGCAATGATTTTACATTGTGTCAAATTGCATTGTTAAGTTTGTTGTAAAAGAGGTAGTTGTGGACATAGTGAGAATTTCTGTTAGTGTTACGGTGTATGCATGTGAGAGCTGTTTTTTTACAACTGATGCACATTGATTGACATTCATCTCTTTGCCCACAAGAAAATGAATACTACAAGTCATTGGCTGCTTGTGGTGGCTGTACGTGGTTATTAATTTTCTGCACATTACTACTTTTTGTCATTTCATTAATTGGCTTTGGACAGTTCAACAGTAGAATGATTTTTTTTTTCATCGCATTGTTTAGTTAGTCAACTATGTGTAATTGGTTTTTCATAGTTTCTTTTTTTCATCTTGCAGTTATCTCACTAGTGTACTCGTGTATTCATTTTTAGATGTTATGTTTTTAGAATTAATTTTTAAAGTATATCTATATAAAATAAAAATAAAAAATTACACCAGTAAGCTTTTGATCTGCTGTTATTTTTTTAGCCCATAGTGCTGTTGTTATGTAAGTTACGTTTACATGTTCAGTCAGTCTGTTTAATTGCAACTTTTGCTTCATTACAACTGGGTAATCCCAGTGACCTCATGTGATTATCAGTGATTGAAATGTCTGAGTTGGCAGATTCACAGATCTTTGAAACTGTAATAGGAAGAATAGAAACGGAGATAACACGTGATCATAAAACATGCAGCTCGACGCCACTCACACGTGTCGATCAGGCCTATATCGCACTTAGCTTATTGATGGAGAGAACCATGACACTGGATGGCGGATTCGCATATCACTCGTGACGCAGTGGGGGTGATGACCTCTCTAATGAGTGCAGGCCAGGTGCATTTGCAACCGGCCGACGGTATCCTCTTAATAAATTGTATTTGTAAAACAAAGAGATAAAGCCTGACACTGGCGTATTCTGGCTTGCACGTGACAGTTACGTTAACGTTCTTCAAGCCTCACGTATGATTGCTAAAAACATTTTGCGGTCTGGTGTCTGTGTTCAAATTCCACAGCCATCCTACTCAGTCCTGCCCCACCTCCTCCCAACTAAACGCATATAAGGTCGCCCCTCTTACCCCCATCCCTTATGTCGCGGGCGGCCTGACACGACACATCCTGCCCCCCCCATCCCACCCGCCTGCGACTGGATGGTGCGAAAGTGAGACCTGAACCTAATATCCTACATCTGTCCCCTTCACCCCTTCCCCCACCAACTTCTTCCTTACGGGTCGCCGCCAGATTATTATTGCTGCTGTAACGGTGGTGATATATGTACTCCTAAAGAAATAGCAACGACGAAGCACTCATAGTGGTAAATGGAAAAATGGAATTAAAAACTTATGCAAGATAGGAGGTTTGTGACACCTATTAGAGGGGCAAATCACTGATTGTGTACAAGCCAACTGATCCGCTAATACACAAAATCCTCCTTTTTGGGGGCCCTGCCAGCCAGTGTCAGAATGTAGAAATGTGTAAAATGACCTGTGATCTAAATAAAGCATCCAATTTGAAAGTTTCAGGTACAATCTGAGCCTTCTAGATGAAAATATAAAGTGTGTGGCTTATGTATTCAGACGCGGTCAAAACCAGCCACATGAACAATTATTATTGGGGACCAAATCAGAATTCAAGGTGACCGTTTTCAAAAGACTTTTGTGAAAAATTTTGGGCGTTGACCCCCCCCCCTTCCCCCTCTTTTTCTTCCCGTTAAAAGATCAGGCAAAAGAAGTACTTTAACCTCCCTGGAAGAAATTTCCCGAAATCACAGTGATATATGTAAAATAACACAAAATGTTAATAGGGCCAAAAGAAGAAAAACCAATAGGTGTCAAAGACCAGGAGCGGCCTACAATCAAAGGGAAACAACTAATGAAATGACAATCGTGAACTAGTGCATATTTGATTTGTCTCCCATATATCACCTTTATTTTTCCCGATTATGTTCCTTCCACCAAATCATTTCTCTCTCTCTTTCTCTCCGTGAGAGAGAAAGAGAGAGAGAGAGAGAGAAATCCTACATAGGATAATGTATATAAAAGTTAGGAAGGTGATATATTGGTCGTCGATTTTGAGTTAACACAATTATAGTGGTGGTGGTTGTAGTGATGATAGTGGTGGTAGTGGTGGGGTTGGTGGTGGTGGTGAAGGTGCTGCTGCTGAAAACTAATGACAGTCAATAGAAACAATGGAATAATAAAAAAAAAAACACCTTTAAGCAAAACAGGAGGAGCTAAGGTCAAAGGGAAGCAACCAATGAAATAACCATAGCTAGTGCATCCATGACTTGTCTCCCATTTATTACGACCGTCATTTTTAACGATTATGTTCCTTACACCACAAATTTTACAGCAATTCATTCCCCCCTCTCTCTCTCTCTCTCTCTCTCTCTCTCTCTCTCTCTCTCTCTTTCTTTCTCTCTCTCTCTCTCTCTTTCTTTGTGTCTTTCATTCCCCTTCTCATTCTCTTGATTGTGTTCCTAGAATCACACGGAACTTCGTTTCATCCAAGTCATGGGTAATTGGGTAGACCTCAACCACTAATATTTTGTGTGTCTGCGCGCAGGCGCGTGCGTGCGAGCTTACTTGTGCAAGTGTGGGCGTCTGCACATATGTGCGTGTGCACACGTGTGCGTATTTTACATGTGAGCGCGCGAATGTGTGTAGGTTTGCGTACTTGCATGTCTGTGTGTGAGTGCGTGTGCTTTTGCGTGCGCGTCCGTTTTCTGTATTAAGAATGGTGTTAATGATAACGGTTATGATGATGATGATGTGCTGGTTGACGTAACAATAGGTGTTATGGTGGTAATGGTGGTGATGGTGGTAGTGGTGGTGGTGATGGTAGTAGTGATCGTAGGTGGTGATGGTGGTTGTGGTGATACTGTTGCTAGTGCTGTCTCTGCTGCTGTTGCCATTGCTGATGTAGTGGTGGTGATACCCTCAGAGGGAACCAGTAACGACGATACATTGGTGGTGTCAGTTACAATCCGAACAAAATCCACACAAGTTAGGCTAGGTGCAGCGCAAACAGTCGAAGGGAAACAACCAGTGAAGTGACAATCGTGAATTAGTGCATCCGTGATTTGTCTCCCATTTATTACTACCTTCATTTTCTACGACGTTTTTTTAACACCAATTTAGCAACAATTTATTCCTATTTGTCCTCTCTCTTTCTCTCATTCTTCTTCTCAGTCTCTTTTTCTATCTCTAGGAACGACCAAAACATCATCATCATAACAATTATCATTAACATTATCCTAAATACAGAAAACGGGCCCGGACGTAAACACACTCCACAGACATAGACACAGACCCTCAGAACCCACAAACCCACAAACCCACAGACCCACAGACCCATAGATACACACACACACACACACATACACACACAAACGCACGCACGTACACACACACACACACACACACATTCAGAGGCTCTCTCTCACACACACACACACACACACACACACACACACACACACACACACACACACACATAGAATTGGTGGTTGAGACACCGTTGTCGAGCTAAGACACAACCACCACCATTATTCGTACTATTACCTAACAGCTGTACCACAACTATCACTCCCTTGATCAGTGTATCAGCAGCAACAAGGCTAGCGACAGTATCACCTTCACATCCTTTAACAACGTCACTGCTGACCCCGTGGATACACATAAGGTAATGACCATGAGAATTAAAAACAAAAAAATGAAAAACAAAGGTGCACACAGGCGAGCACACACGCACGCAGGCATGCTTCCACAGACGCACATGCTCGCACACACTCGTACGCGCGCACACACTCGCACGTGCGCACACGCACGCACGTGCTCATGCCCACACCCATGCACACGTATACACACACACACACACACACACACACACACACACACACACACACATGGACACGGGCACACAAGCGCATACACATGCATGCAGGCCCACACAGACACAATCACAAATAAGGTGGTTGAGAAGTTAGCCCCATTACCTATAATTTGGCAACAACGAAATTCTGTGTGATCCTAAGGACATAATCTTAAAAATTGGAGAGAGAGACAGAGAGAGACAGAGACAGGGAGAGACAGAGAGAGAGGCAGAGAGGGAGAAAGAGAGGAGAGACAGAGAGAAAGAAAGAGAAAGAATTGATAGAAAAAGGGGAAGGGGGAAGAATTAGTGCAAAATTTATGGTCCAAGGGACATAATCGTGAACATTGAAGGTCATAATAAATAGGAGACAAATCATGGAAGCACTAGCTTACAAATATCATTTTACTGGTTGTTTCCCTTCCACCATTGTCTGCTCCTTTCTTGTTTGGATTTTGTTGCGTGATTATTTGTGTGTTCAGTGTTGCTGTTTTCTGTGAGAATATCATTACTTTTAGATCATCATCATCAGCAACAGCAGCGGCAGCAGCAGCAACAGCACCACCACCACCACTATAACCAGAGAGGGAAAATGAGAGAAATAGTGAGTAAGAGTGTGCAGGTGTATATGTGTGTGTATTAAAGAGAGAGAAAGAGAGAGAGAGATAGAGAGAGAGAGAGCGAAAGAAAAGAGAAAGTGAACAAGAACGAGAGGGAGGAAGAAGGAGAGAAAAAGAAAGAGAAAAACTGAGAGAATGAGAGAGAGAGAGAGAGACAGTCACAGAAAGAGAGAGGGAGAGAGAAAGAGTGATTAAGTGTGTGTGTGCGTGTGTGTGCGTGTGTGTGTGTGTGTGTGTGTGTGTGTGTGTGTGTGTGTGTGTGTGTGTGTGTGTGTGTGTGTGTGTGTGTGAGAGAGAGAGAGAGAGAGAGGGAAAGAGATGGTCGAAGGGACATAATCGTGAAAATTATAGACCAAAATGGATGGGAGACAATTCCTGGGTGTACTAGTTCATGATTGTTTTTTCACTGGTTGCTTCCCTTAGACCGTTAAGGTTTTGGACACCTATTGTTTTTTTCTTGTGTTGGGCTGTTGGCCCTATAAACATTTTGTGTTATTCTACATCACTGTGATTTGGGGAAATTTCTTCCATGGAGGTTTGCCCGATCTTTTAAGGGGATTTTTCACAAATGTCTTTTGAAAAAGATCACCTCAAATCCTGATTTGGTCCCCAATTTTTCATTTGGTTGGTTTTGACCGCGTGCGAATACATAGGCCTACACATTCTATTTTTTTTAATCTAGAAAGCTCAAATTGTACCTGAAACTTTAAAATTGGATGCTTTTTTTAGATCACAGGTCATTTTACATATTTCTACACCATAACACTGTCTGGCAGGGCCCCCCCAAAATGGGGGATTTTATATATTAGCGGATTAATTGGATTGTACACAATCAGTGATTTGCCCCTCTAATAGGTGTCACAAACCTTAAGTGGTTCTTCTGGTCATCGGCACCTACGATTTGTTTTCTTCTTGAGGCCCCCTAAATGAATAGTGTTATTCTTCAATTGTTCTGTGATTTATGCATTTTTTCCTCAAAGACGGTAAAAAAAAATTCTAATGCTGTATTTTTTTTATAATAGAAAGAAAAATAGAGGTGAGCACCCCGTTATTTGTACAAATCTCTTTCAAATAAACTTTCTGAAATGGTGCCTAATTTTCTGAAAGGCTGATTTTTAGGGTTTGGCAGATTCGATCCTATAAACTTCGAATCTGGATTCGATTCCAGAACTAGGATTCGATGGATCCGAAACCGAATTCGAGGCCCGAGGGGAGGGGAAATATTTCTGGAATTTCCACTTGTACTTGTTTGAATGAAAAGAATAATTATAGCCACTAGATTCTATATGTGAGCAGTTGGGAAGTGTGTTTGGGTCATGGGTGAACACCAGGTTCGCACGTGGAAGGTAGGGACCTATTCAGGCAGTAGGTATTTAAGAATTAAATTGCCGTGAAGTTAGCGTCCCTGTAGTGTAGTTGGTAACACGCTCGGACTTGCAAGCTGAGAGACCCTGGTTCGATCCCCGGCAGGGACAGAAATTTTCTAGAGTAGGTTTTTTCGGCCCTTCTTCTCAAAATTGATCATTCACAGTAATTTGGTAAAATCCCTGGTGACACACTTCCTTAAAATAATATGCAACATCTGAAAAAAAAAATTATCAGACTAAGCTCACCTTCCTCCCCCTTAAACATGAAAAAGAATACTACTACACTGTATTGCCTTTCCACCCGGTTACATTTATTAGGTCTTCAATAATGTAGTTCACTTTAATAAAGCTAAAGGTTTATATCTGTACACTTTAACACTTAGCTTGACAGGATTGGTGACGGTAAGAGAGAATCACGACACTGGTTGGCGAATTCGCTTATGACGCAGTGGGGGTGATGACACCTCTGTAATGAGTGCAGACCAGGTGTGTTTGCAACCGGCCGACCGCATCCTCTTAATAAGTAAGTTGTATTTGTAAAACGAAGAGATAAAGCCTGACACTGGCGTATTCTGGCTTGCACGTGACGGTTACATTCGTGTTCTTCAATCTTTACATATGATTGATTAAAAACTTAAAACATTTTTGCGGTCTGGTGTCTGTGTTCAAATTCCACAGCCGTCTTACCCAGTCCTGCACCATTTCCTCCCGACTAAACGCAGGTAAGGTCTCCCCTCTCACCTGTCCTCCCTTACACCGAGGGCAGCCCGACACGGCACAACATGTCCCCTTCATCCCCTACCCATGCACCCCCTCCCGCCCGCGAAGGTGAGGCCTGATCCTAGTATCCTACGTCCGTCCACTTAACCCCTTCCCCCACCAACTTCCTCCTTGCGGGACGGGGCCAGATTACTACGCTTCACCACTAGCTCTTTTTCATCTCAATTTCAAGCAAAAACACAGGTGAAAAATGATCGCCGCTAACCAGTGGGATAGCAGGTTGTGTACATAATTATGGTGTGAGGATGTTTACAATGGAGGATCAGTGGTACTGCTACGTGGACACCAAGATCTTCATGACCGTTTAATTTTGCGCAGGTATACGTGGACAGACGAAGGAGCTTGCGCCCGACATTGGCTTGCTTTGATTTTGTTGTTCTCCCCGAAAATCCAATTCTGGCCGTCAAACAAGCGCGTGACACACACACACAAACACACACGCACACAAAAGTAACGAAAAAAGTAACTAGTAATTTTGTAATTGTTACAAAAAAATTCGGTAACGAGTATTTTTTCGATACTTAAGATGAAGCGTGTAACGAGTAAGTAATTGTTACTCGAAAACTGTAACGAGTACTCGTAGCGGAGTTACTTTTTACTCGTTGCAACAACCCTGAACATCAGTCTATATAACCAGTCACTAGGATCTTCTATTTAGCTTGTCCCGTTCGCATGCATTGTTATTGTAAGTGCCAAGCCAGCTTTTGCATTCGAGGACCGCAGAATATTCTTGTTTGTTTGTTTGTTTGTTTACGGGCCCCTTGGTTATGGCCCCCTTAGAACTTTGATTGGGAATTTCCATTTTCCCGGTGTACGCACAGAAAAGTTAAAGAGTAACTTCCCCTTGCAGAAGTGGGAGGTGGCTCTCACGAGATGTCACCTCCTTTCAACATGGCGACTACCATAGTCAAAAACCCGGAAAGACGAAACCGCTGGACATAAATATTGCCCATATTAAACGCAGGATCATATTTTGTCGATCAGTGCAGGGTTGCCAGCTGCATTCAACATGAGCATCAAAGCTTTTGAGCTCGTCTCTGCAATAGAGCGAGTGAAGCTTATGTCAGATAAAGCTAAAACACAGGTGAGCGCCCCCCTCCCCAACAGGCCATTGGAAGAGGATTGCTGTTGGTGATTTCTGTCAATAGACTAGATAAAAGAAAACTCCAGACGTTATGCAATACGTGCCTTATAGGAAGACTCTGTCAGAGTATCTGTTTAGAGTAAAGGGAAGACATATCACTCTCACCAGAGGATTCTATCGATTAATATTTTTATTTTTTTTGAAGAAATGTGGGTAAACTTGTCTGAAACTGAAATGGGAAGTGTGTTCCATGTACAAAAATCAGTAACCTAAAAAAGTTTCAGGAAAGATTTTCATAAGAGTTTCACCCTGTCTCTGAGATGTCTATAACTAGGATATTAGTGGGGCAGGATGAAAATGAGAGCATGGTTTTTGTAGTGAGGTTTAAGAAGATATTTAATACTAATAGCACTAGCACCTGTGGTCCATGCAGTGTCCTTACCATGTGACTCTCGTCGTCTTATTGTTTCGTCTTGAACATAGCTGCTTCCCTGACTGTGAGGCAGCTGCATAATTTGACGCTAGCATCTCATGGATCACCGCCAATGGGGGCAAAACTTCAACGTTTGCTTTTAAAAGGGTAGCGTATCAGTAAGAACTGATTCGTGGCTTGCTTCACAATATGAACTGAAATGTGCAATATGAACATCATGCCATTCATGGCAGCAGTAATATGGTGATTAGTCTGAGACTACATGAACCATATGAATACAAAAGTAGTGTTTTTATGAGAGGCAGCTGGGGTCAAGGGCGATGCAAATCTGCTACTTCTGATTCTTTGTTACGCACGAGCTGACCATTTGAAATTTGGCAACCCAGTTTTTTCATGATATAATTTTATGTCAGACCTCCCACAAAAGAAAATTAGTGTGGGAGTAACATCAGACCTGCCAGCCTCTCAAATTTGTTGTGAAAATCATAAGTTTTCAGTGCATTCCTAAAATCCAGATTTTGCCTAAGGACTGTTGACTTTGCACTAACTTACGCTCACTATCATTTTGTGAATTTTCTATTTCTTAAAAGAAAACCAAGTCGCAATGCCAACAGTCTTCTTGCTTTTTTTTTTTTAGGTAAACAGTGCACTGCTTATAAAATTCCTAATTAGTCATGCTCCCAAGTTTGATCCTCAAATCCTGATTTTCTGTCGGTCATTTCCAGATGTTTATTTTCAAGGGTTGGTAAGACAGGTGTGGAAAAAGGGGTTGTTTGCTGTTGTTTGTTCAACGATGAAAAAAGTTAACCCATGTCAAGTACTAGGGCAAGTCACATTATTCGTTCATTATTTGCTGTTCAAGGTGAGTTTTCATTGTTCATGCACACGAATGCTGATTTTTTTTTTGTGTTCAATCAGGAAGAATATCAGTTTCATTCATCATTCAGCTTCCAATGATGAAAAAGTGAATTCATGTCATATAACAGGACAAGGGACATTACTTTTTTATTGTTCATTAATCAGTGTGAGCATTTATCGGTCGTTGTTCGTGAAATGCAGGGGATTGGGGGCTTGTCAGCTGAAAGCACAGTACAAATGAAAGTTGCACACCATGAGGTTCTGTGCCTTTTTTTTCTAACATTTAGTTTTATGCATCGGAAATGTATCCCTTTGATACACCCAGGTGTCAGTGGAAGAGATGTTCTTTTTGTGTGAACAAGCTGCATTTTCTGAAACTCTAGAAAGCTTTTCTCAGTCGCTGGACCACAATAATATCAAGTTTTAAAAAATTCCCAGTAATCTTCAACTTCAATACATACATATTCCTCAAGACCATACATCCTAGATTTAAAGATTTTTGTGACTACTAGAAAGTGAGAATGCATGTGAAAGAATCCGTAGTCTAATAAAAAGATGTCCGATCTGATAGTTGAAAGTGCACTGAAAGCATTTGTTAAAAAAAGAATAGTTTGTAAAGGTGAAGGAAGGATTTTTTTTCTTTCAGCCCTCTAAGGCCATGCTAAACAGTATGTAATTAGGAAGGTCTGGGAAGAAATAGGATAGATACTGGGAACCAACACTGACATGTATAGTAGCAGTGATCTGCATCTGCCAACACTTTGGAAATAAATAGTACCAACAGGCATTCCTCTTTTCTAGCAAGATAGATTGGATGGGTCCACTGACTTCTGTTCCTTTTCTGTGACTACTCTTTGAATGATTAATGATGAATGATAAAAGCTGTCGGATAAAACTTCCGTAAGAAAAGATGAACTACCCTTGTGACCACTTTTTGAACAATAAATGTTGAATGATAAACAATAAACAACTAGTGTGACACCTGTGTAATATGCAGACCAGTGACAGATTTTATCATAAAATTTTGGGTCATGCAGAAACAGTGGAATCCTTCACAATTTATGATTTGTTCATTTTGACATCTTTATGTCTAACAAATTGAGATTCTTTTGACATTTTGCCTTTGAATATATCAACAGATCGAATGTCTAGATGTCTGTGGTAAAAATATGTACATTGGAACTAGTGATTGGTAAGTAGGGCATCAAGTGACTTTGTTCTCAGTTTGAATTTCAAAATGCAATACAGACATTTAGCTAGAAACTGACTTGCGTTATTTGTAATTTTAAATTAATACCAAGCAAATCATATTATAAGCAGGAGCCCAGTATAAGTGAAACAAAAGCATGGACTTCTTCATTGTTTACCCCCTACCTATTAGATAACAGGCATATTGTGATTCTTCTCTTTTGTCATGGTATTACATAGTCTACTGCCTATGGTGAAAATTCATTGTATTTTATTTAAAAAAATCAATGCCAACACTTTTTTTTCTTTTTTGATAAAGTTCATGCTGCTGATTCTCTCACTCCTTTGACATTAGTTCATGTCACACTTCACACTTTGTACACCATAGCTATGTTGAGTTTTTAACCTTTTCATCCCAAGGTCTCTCTTGTGATGTAAATTCAGGGTGCAGTATTGTCACATTTTTGCAACACTGATACATAGAGGTAAAGTTATATTGGATGAAATATTGCAACCAACACAAAATGGAAATTTTATGAAGGGAAAATAATTAATCTGAAAATGTCTTTCATTTTCAGCTTTGTGGTTCACTACAGCATTGAGGAAAAAGCCCAACCCAATGGAAGAGTTACATTTGTAACAGAGAAGCAGGGTCACAAATATTTGGTTGTGGTAAGCTATTTCATCTTGATCTGTGTGTGTTCTTTCTACATCATTCACAGCTCATAAACTTTAGAACAAAGTCTTTGAATTCCAAGATTAAGAGGACGGAAATGAAGTGCTGCATATTCAGTGGCAGATTTGTGAAAAATAGCAGACTTTTAGAAGCAAGTTAACACTTTCACAACAACATGAAACATATTAAGGAATGCAAAACATGAAACATATCCAGGAATGCAGAAGAAAAAGTACTTCAGTGCATATTGACATACAATGGAACCCTCATGATCTTGAACATAATGTGTTTTAAAAATTAACATACTCATTTTACTGCTCTTATCTCAGGTTCCTTAGTCTCTATATTAACTTTTACTCAGACTTCAGATAATTAACAGATCTCCAGCAGTTTGAGTTCATGAGGTCCTTTGAATATGTCCATGTCACTTGGCTGGCCTTCATGCAACATGGAAGTTGAAGTGTGGCTTCAGATAGATGAAAGCCTGAATATATCTGTGTGGCCATTTAAAGAACAAATACTATGCAGGTTCAGTGGCGTTCCTGAAGACCTGACATATTAGAAAAAGTCCTGTGTGTGTGGTAGCAAATAATATACATGGTACCATGTGGTTTACTGCTATTTGGGAGGCTGTTCAATTAATTTTAGGCAGGTCTGTCTGTAGTAGCAGCTTTTTGTTGTTTATTTATGATATTGCGAATGTCATGTTGCTAAAGCAGTTTTATTCTGGCTTGCAGAAGAAACCCGTGGCCCAGCTGAGAGCAGCATCAGCTTTAAATCGTATTATGGTACTGTGTGATAATACCCTGACCCTGCTCAACATGTTTGACCTGGAGGTAAGTCTTAGGCCGTCATATTCATGACCACATGTTAATGTTTATTATGATGAACTTTATTTTGGTGTTGATATAAAGATCATATTCTTCAATTATGGTCACATGCAAAGTTTTGTCTCATTTTCCTTGGAGTTTTTGGCCAATTCTGATGACAGTACTGGTAATCATGTGCAAATTAAAATGCTTCAGAACATAACAAGGTAATCAGGAATTTGGTCTCTTTTAATTAGCAAAAGGTTCATGATCCCTAAACCTCACTTTTGTGGATTACGATGTTAACATAGATGACTAATATCATCCCTGCAGCTTTAAATATGCTCTATTCAAGTGAAAAAGCTTAAATGCTTTCCAAGATGTAATTCCATCTTCAACATAGTATACTAATTTGTGAAGTTGTGAAGGACAGAACCACAGCTGCTGTATGTCATTGACTTTCTATGTGGTGTTGCACATATTACAGTCTGAATTGCACTTCATGGGTGGTGCATATATTTGTCAGAAAGAGCAAACGGGTTATCCTTGAATGCTGTATGAACAAGACTCACTGAAAATAAAGTGAAGTGATATAATGGTGATAAGAATACTTGTTAGTGCACATGATAGTCCAGTAAATATAGGCTTGAATTCCAAGATACTATCTTTCCATGATTCCAAATTTTGTTTTAGTTCATGACTGAAATTTGAACCAGAGCAATAGTATCTAGTGTGTTTTTGGTATATAAGAGATTTTGAGGTTGTATTGTAATCCAGTAATAATGTACTACAATCTATACACATGAAGCAATTAACAGTTTTTATATGCAGTAATTATTGACACATTTTGTTTGACACCTATTTAATTTATGTTGACTGCTTTATTCATAACAGCCCATTGTGACAGGGGCAAAAATCAAAGGAGTTGTATGTTTCTGTATCAATGAGAATCCTGTGAGAACAAATCCTTTCAGTGTTGAGGTAAGAGGCCAAAAACTTGTTGACATTCTGGAGTGAACACAAAAAATGTTATGTGTGGATAAAGATGATTAAATTTCTTAACTGCATGTGTCACAGTTGTTATCCCCTAAATTCATTATGCATTCATAATTTGCTTGTCTGTTCCACAAGCTGGCTTAGAGGCCTCATTGTATGGGTAGCACAGAGTGTTCACACTCAGCTATAGTAAACAGACATAACAAAAAGGCCAAAAGGCCAAACAATTTGTCTTGAGCTTAACTGCTATTTATAAAATTTAAGAAATAAAGTTTAGGAATTTGGTGTCATAAAGCCAACCTGGCAATCCTGTAGTAAATGTTCAGACAGCCAGAGCTTCCTGACGTCTGAACGTTTCAAGCCACACAGTTGTTTTCAAGTTTTACCCCATTCCTACGAATTTCATTAAATTTTCTGTTGAAGAAGTTGCATGTTAGTCTTTTCTAATTGTTGAAATATGCCAATATTATTTCTGAGGTGTCATGTGGTTTAATTTGTCAGCTGCTTGTGGTCTGACAAACTCTTACACATTATATTTTTGTGAACAGATATGTGTAGCTTTGAAGCGGAAAATGGTGCAGCTGTATACAGTCACAGAAGATAGGTTGATGCACCTGAGAGATGTGTCATTGCCAGAGCAGGCTTTGTCTGTGGTGAGTTGATCTATTGCTTGTGATGCTCTTTTTGTATCTATTCGTGATGTTGATGACACATATTAATTCTTGAATCTTTTAATCAGTAGAGTCATTGAAAAAAAATGTTGTTTTTCTTAACTTCATTTTGTTGGGAAGTGCTATTTTGTTTTTTTTCAAAGATGGATATAGCAAGATACTGCTGGTATGGTTGACTTCCCTTGGTAACAGTCGATTTAATCGTTACTCCTAGTTTTAGAGGTTCTCTGTGAATTGTGATTGACCCCTTGCTTATCAACTTAAACAAAAGTTGAATTTCCAGCACCTTACCTAGGTCGCTGCTGTTCGTCAATTGGCCTACAAGTTATTTTTGTATCTTGTAATCTGTTCATTTGTTAGCAAATGAAAGCACTTACAAAGAGATTCATTAAGATAATATGTTATTTAATGACTGAAGTGAAAATGGCTGTGAGTTTCAGACAATAAGATTCTTAAGATTTGGTAAACAAAGTGTTAAGCAGCAGAGACTGTACTCTCTCCGTTTGTTTTCTTTTGCCACTTTTTGTCAGTTTATTCCATTTGTGCAGTAAGTTAGTAGTGTTATTGTTGTATTGTGTTTCCTTAATGAACCTTAAAAGCATTAGCCATTAGCTAATAAATGCATTTCAGGTGTTCCATTTCGAGTTTGTTGTATAGATGAAGTTCTAACATAAATGTCCTATAGTCCAATCAAAACAGGACTTGGGGTTTTGTTTTTTTTCAGTCTTCCAAGTTAAGCTTCAGTGATTTCCACCATTGTTTGTGTAGGCACTTTGATGAGCATTGAAACTGTCAGAGAAATTTATAGGAATCTGCATTCTACAGTATAGTAGTGAGTGGTGCATTTGATTGTGTTTTCATTATTTTCTAAACTCAGATATTACAGTATCATAATAATATACTATCGTCTGTTTTTCTTCACAGGGTGTGGATGGTGTATTTGTGTGTGCTGCGTTGACCTCACAGTATTGTATGATTGACATGGATAATGGACAGATTACAGACCTTTTCCCCATTGATAGTGATCAGATTCGCCCTATCATAAAGCGTATAAGCAAGGTAGGTTCCTTGGTGAAGAGCTTAAGCATGACAAAACTATAAATCTGTGATCTCATTAAAGAAACATTCAGTTTGGGATAAGGGAAGCAGGTAGTCTCTGTCCTCTTATGGAGTCTTACATGCTGATTAATCATCAGCAATCATTGTGCACCTGATGCCCAATAGCAAGAGCATATATTTTTGTCAAGCAGTAGTGAGAGTTCTTCATTAATTATCCTTCTCACAGTGTATCCCTTTAGACAGTTGTTTCACCATCTTTGATTTGTTGGGAAGAGGCTGAGGCTGAAATATCTCGCACACTTTCATTCACATACACGTTCTTGATGCTTACTCTGAAAACTTGAACACTTCTTCTGTGGTGTTATATTATAGGAGGAATTTCTACTCAGTGGCCCAAGTGCCTTGGGTATATTTGCAACGTCGGCTGGAGTGTCCCAGCGTCCACCTATGCAGTGGTCAGATGGTCTTACAGCAGTCAGCTATGTCCACCCTTACATCCTTGCCATGAATGATGAGTTTATTACAGTTCACAGGTAAGCAATTGTGGGATTAGAAATATAATGGTCATTGTGGCAACTTGAATGTCATAGTATGTGCACTGATAGCATGATGATAATAAAAGAGGATTCTGTGTTTGCACACAGCACTACATTGAACTCTGTTGACCAGAAACTCTGGCAAATTTTGTAGGCAGTATTCCAGGATACTCCTGGCTAGAGCTTGGATTAGGGTCAGGGGCTGGCTTGGGGGTAGGGTTAAGGAAGAAACCGCAAACTTGGGACAGTTGGTAGACATTATCATTCTCCAAGAACTCTCTTCTGTGTGATTTCTCTTTACTAATTCTGCCCACAGAGACAGGTGTATCTGTGCCAGTATCAGGCAGCCTAAGTAAGCTTTAAGATTTAGGTTTATGCATAATTAATGGGCAGTATCTTGGGTCTCTCCCAATGGCCTATGCTGATGGTTAGGTACAGGGGTCAACATTCTGGAAGCCGACACACCCCATTTACGCATGCTAGTAGGTGGAGGGGATGGTCTGTCATGTGCAAAGGAACTCTCTTTTCACGTGAGTCTGAGATGAAATAGATGATAGCTGGTGCAACTGTCTGATACATCTTCAGTAGTTTTTTGGAAAATTTTTTGTGTTCAGCAAAGTTCGGAAATATTTGTCTCTTTGTAATGAATATTTTGATTAGCTAAATTGAACTTGCTGTCCAGTGTGCAAGAGACAGTGCTTTGTGAAGTTCATGTGTAAATCCAATACCAGCAGTGTTTGATCTTCATCTGAGAAATTTTTTAGCTGCTAGATCTCCAATGAGACCAGCAATACTATATTTCCACAGAAAAGCAGAATTTACTCTGGCTATTGATCAGCATTTTGCAGGTTTTCTTTTTCTTAAGTAATAAGTTATGAGGAGTTTAAAGATGACATTAATCCTCTGAGTCCCAAGAGTAGTAATGTTACTACGGTGACACAGCCGGTTCTTTTAGATGTTTTGAGTAAATGGTTTAGATATTTTCAACATAATGTTTATGCTGTCTGTATAGACTATTTATTGTTATGTATAATATATGTGCCATTGTACTTTGGTTCTTCGAGGAGTCATGTCTACATGTCACTTTGAAACACCAAGCTCATGTACCACATAAGGCACAGTGGGTCTTTGAGGGTTAATTTGACAGTCATTGATCTGCTTTCCACTCTTACCTGCTCTTTCTTATCAGAGCATCCTTTTCCTCTCTTCTTTAGTTCACATACAGTGGAAATTCGATAATAAATACTTCAATAATATTTTTATTCTCCTTATTAAGTTTGAATTTACATGCACAAATTCATTATTATTCTGTCATTTGGACCTTGAAAATAAATTTACTTTACTTTTCCCATACCCATAGCATACATTAAATACATATTGTCAAGATTCATAATTACTGTAGCTTCTTTTATACCCTCTAATTCTTGTTCTCTTCATCCCTGTCCTTAGCAGAACTCTTTGAAGTTTGGTCTAGAGTTAGATGTCACCTCATGAATCTCAGAATACAGATTTCACTTTGGGTCACATGTTGCTTTCGATTTTGCCATGGTTTTGTTTTTTTGCATTATCACTTTAGTCCCATTAATCTATTTCACATCTGCTTATATTTTTGTTTTATTTTTCTGTGTTTAGCATTTTAGATCAGCAACAGAAACAAGCCATTCCATTCCAAGGTGGGGTTTTTCTTGGTGACTTTGATGGCAGAATTTTTGTTGCTTCTAGTCGAGAGATCTACTCCCTGGTGCCAATACCATTTGAAAAACAGGTGATGAGAAATTCTGACTGTCAACAAAATTGTCTTTGATTGTCTCTCAATAGGTCCTGTGTTTTAATACATCTTTGTATATACATTTCTTTTTTAATACAAGGATACAGTCTAAGTTAGTGCCTATGTGCATCTCGTGTCATTTGTCATTTCTTCTGTTTGTTGCAAATCAATTTCTTCACTTGTCCTACCTTCCTTCCATCCATCTGACCATTCTTCCGTCCACTCTTCCGTCCTTCTGTCCTCCCCTCCTTCCTTCCTTCCTTCCTCCGTCCTTCCCTCTGATATTTATTTCTCATCTGTGTTTCCTAGATTCAAGCATTGTTAGCAGATAAGCGAGTGACTGAAGCCCTTGACTTAGCCAGAAATGCCAATAAAACGGGAATGAGCAGAGACAAATTCCTCAAAGTGAGTATTCAGATTAAATTTTGTTCACTTTTGTTGCAAGATTTCCTCATCCTACCCCACATCATTCAATGATTTGAGCTGCCATAGCTAGTTAATGGTAGACTTAATGTTGAGACAGTCTGATTTGCAGTTATTTTCAAGGACGTATCTTTTCAATTTTGTCTTGATTTCTAGAATCTCAAATGGATTTCACTTCCTATGTCTAAAGTAAAATGATCATAGTAAGAGGTTGATTTGTTCAGTTTCTTTATATAGCAGCATCCCTATGATTTTCATTCTTCTGTTTTCATAAATTTATGCACATAATGTAAATATTTTCATTATCCCTGCACGGGTGAAAGCAAAGAGAATTGTTTTAAACTTTTGATTTTCAGAAGGTGCAAGAGTTAGTGAATTGATTTTGTTTGTGTTGTAATATTGGAGCTATATGAAAACTCACAGAGTAACTCAGATACATTGCTGTGTTTTGCCATACTGTATTTTCTGTTGAAAGTTAGTAAATTCATGTTATGTCATTTGCAGATGTTCAGAAGAATACAGCAACAAGCAGCCTTCATAGAATTTTCCCAGCAACACTTTGATGAAGCCAGCCAGTTATTCAAAGATAGTGCAATAGATGTCCGAGAGGTTTGTTTAAGTTTTCATATTCAGTTTTTTAATGATAAGCAATGCAGCATACTTGTGAGATGCATATTACTGATTTTCTTGAAGATGATCATGCTAAAGTATTTACATATACATCATATAGGAAAAAATGATTTGGGTGGGGGAACAGGATGTGTCAGTTTATACCAGAATTCAGAAAGAGAAATCAAAAGTTTTTTCTTTTGGAGAGGTTGGACAGATGTTGCTTTGGCTGGGAAGAATCAGTCTAGGTTCTTTAGAGTGTATTTTTCTATCTTTATTTGTTGTCATCTTTGTTTTAGATAATCTTCCTTACATTTTTTATTAACCGCTTTACGTTACCTGACAAACTCACATTGCCCAGTGTTTGTAAGGAGAGTTAATGGGGATACATTCATCTCCTTTTTTATGTTGTCTATTTTGTTTTTTTTTTGGCTCACACACTCTCTTTCCCAATGATGCAGTGGCAATGTTCTTCAGTATGCAGTTTGACAGCAGAGCTATATGACATGCAAGTTGATTTATTTTTTCAGCTCCATTGCAGCCAGTGAAAGTTATTGAAATGCATTTGTAATATAGATTGATTAACTGTTAGAAATTGTCTAACACAATCTTACTGAACTGTGCCTGAATAGGGCACTGATAATGTAAAATTATGTGAACAAAACCTCTTGTTGGAACCCCATGGCAACTCCCACAAAAAAGAAAAATGACTAGGATGTTACATCCAGTAAACCAGCCAGTATAAATTATCCTCAGACTTCTGTAATTTATATAAAAATTACCTCTAATTTCTTTCCCCGCAGATAATCTGCCTATATCCCCACTACCTGCCCACCAATGTGAACTTCACCCGCTCTGTTCCACCACTCCATGAAATCGCAGACATCAACCAATTGTCTCGGTCGGATGACAAAGTCAAGGTATCTTACAAAGAATTTCTTCGGACATTCTTAGAGGACATTAGGGGAACCAATACAGCCCATGGTTATAAACGGGTAAGTAAACAAAATGTTTGTATTTTTCATAACAGATCATTATTTCCAGTTAGGGTATGGTGGTGAAATATATTGTAGTGTTTTCATCAAAGATATAATGTAGACAGCTTGTCTATACATTTTTTCATTGGTTGAATAACTGTTTTTGTTTCCACTGTTTCTGCAAAGCATTATGCATACGTCTATAGTTATTTGCATTAGTGTGATAAAAATGTCCATGTTTTGGTGTGAAATGTGACTTGCAGCCACTCAAAAGTGCAATGTTCTCATTTTGCTCTTTTGTCAAATCTGTATTTTCATGCTGTAAATCATAGTAACTCTAATTGTAAGTATATTTCATTTAGGTGATGCAGATTTTGGATGTAACTTAAATATTTATGGTTGTAGATCCTTCTTTGGTGATTTTTTTTTTTTTTTCATTTACATAAAGGTGCAAAACTGACTGTCTCTTCAGCCTGAAGTCATCAACTTGTCACCTTGTTTAGTCAGTTAAGGATGTAATGAGAAATGGATTTATTTTCCATTCATTTTGTCTGTAGGAGGTGGATGTTGCATTGTTAAAGCTGTACGCAGAGTCAGCCCCTGAAAAGCTGTCGGAACTGATTTCTGTAGACACAGGTTGCAATTTGGATGACTGTGTAGAATGGCTGGAGAAGCACGACCGACTGCATGCGCTGGGATTATTATACCAAGGACATGGGGAGAATGATAAAGCCCTAAGTGTGTGGACAAGGTATGTTGTTGTTTGTTTCTTTCTTCTTCTTGACTTGTTTGTATATATACTGTATGCTCTTGATGTCTTGAGCACATTATTGCTGTCACATTTCTTTCCTTCAGTACTACATATCTTCTGAATAAGTTGCATGTACCTACTGCTATCCAATGTTGTCACCACACAAACTACATAATTACTGCTGTTTTATTTTCTCATTTAGTGTGAATGCAGTCAAGTTGTTTTATCTTTTTATGTGTATTGATGTTTGACTGTTCATATAATACAGTTCTATAACTTGGGTTGAAAATAAATAAACTAAAATTGAAGTATTTACTTTTGTAGTTCCATTTGGCTGTAGTCATCAAGAATTACCGATGAGCTCATGACAAAACAGAACTGTGCAGAATGGGATGTCTTGATCCATTCAGAGTCATCTGTAACATATCTGATCAGAAGTTGTCATTATCCTGTAGTCGCAGGATTTGGAATAATTTTCTCAAAACAACATACATATATTCTTGTAAATGTTTACTTGATAATATAACAATACAATATCCTTGACTGGAGCTGAGACTATATGACATTAATGTGTTTTTTTGATAATTGATATTTACCTTTGCAGACTTGTAGACAGTCAAAAGAATGACCCATCATTCCCTGGTCTGGAGTTTGTGGTGGAATTTCTTGCCAAGTATGTATAGCTGATAGTGCAGTGAAAACTTGCGTTGCAGTGCCTTGCATAAAGAGCAGTGCCTTGCATAAAGAGCAAAAGGGGAATGATTATTTAAAATTATCACTATCAGATAGTGATCCACTAACATCCTTTAGTAAACATTAAGGTAGCTTTTATGTGGTCTGTAGATCAAATGTTTTTAAACCTGGTGTGCCTGTTAAAAGCTAGAGGCTTTGATCTAATTATCTTAGCTGTCTCTCAGTTAGATAAAATGTGAACTTGCATGAATTCGGGCTTTGGAGTATTTGAAATGTTGTGGATAGTGTGAAATAAATAATAAGTTGAATGGATGTATCCTGATGGAAATGCAGCTTGTCCATGTCACACTTTCTTTTTCTTACAGTTTGACAGATCATGAGTTGTTATGGAAATACGTGGACTGGGTTTTGGAGAAAGATGAAGAACTTGGAGTACGGGTAAGAGCATTGCTTTCTTCCATGTTGAAAGGGTGTAGTTTTCTTCAGCCTAGTAATTTCCATACTTGTGTCATGCCTGAGTGAAAGCAATAGACTTTCTTATAAAGTTATACTCAAGATGGTATGCTTACTGTCTGAATTGTTGGTGTCATGATGTGAGAAATGTTTGTCATGTATAGTTCTGCTTGTGACATTGATGGCAAGAGACCAAATTAAACTTGCAGTTCTGTTAACAAACATTTTTATATGTTTATAAATCAGTAAGTGATTAAGTAATGACAACATGTCCTTTCATAATATTAATATGGGTTATGAAACAGAAGGCCAGGGTTTATCATCATATTATTCAAAACAAATGATTCAGATTTTATGAAAGCCTCATCAGCATATCAGGTCTGTGATCAAATACTTATTTCAATTTGTTTCAGGTTTTTACTGACCGCCCCAGCAATGAGGCCCAGTCAGAGCGGCTGAGGCCAGAAACGGTTGTGGACTACCTCCACAGATTTCCCATAGCTGTGATAACTTACTTAGAATACCTTGTTTTCCAGAGGAGATTAGAGGTAGGTCAAGAGGCAAGTGGAATGCCTTGCTTTTCAGAGAAAATTAGAAGCAGGTTGGCAGCACTGAAGATGTCTTCTTTTCAGATGAGAATAAAGGTAGATCAGAGGTCATTTTCTCTATTTTCCAGAAGAGAGCAGAGATTACTTCAGTAAGGCACAAACTAATCTAAGATTTGTTTGTCAAGTTTAAACGTAATTCAGCAAGTGCATTAGAGTGAGTTCAGTAAGTGTACATTGATGAGCTATGATGCCCAGTGAGGTCTTGTAAAGTCTTTTCTCTTTGTAGACGATGTCGTGAATAACTGTGTATCATAAAATGCACATGATTAGTGAATTTGATGTACCATGACATGTATTTGTGTGTTTAATAGGGACTGAAAGGGAAGACATGTTGAGTCAATGTAAGTTCAAGAATATTTTGTGTGTTGATCATGATAAATTAACTGTTCATGAAAAGTTATCAGTAAGTTTTACTGGATAATGTGGTCTGAGATCTGCCAGTGCTTTATATTTGGGAGCTGTGGGAGCTGATAACAGAGGAAACCTAAGCTAATTTTTTCCTTATGGATATGTTTTGTTCTGCTATGACATGACTTTTTCAGAAAGAGAAATACCACACTCATTTGGCTGTGTTGTACCTGGAGGCTGTGCTCAAACTGATGGAGATGAATAATGTGAAAATAGAAGAACTTCAAATAGCAAGGTAGGGGGATGGATCATCAAGTTTATGGAAAGCATGGTTCTGACAAAGATAAACACATCAGAAATTGGACCTCATAATTTTGAATCCCGTGTATTAACAAAAAGCTTAATTACTTGTTGTTATGCCTTGGTCCTGGTCACATATTTTGTAGATCAAATTTGGCTGAGTCTTTCGGAATTTCAGGTGGTGAGGTTATACTATAATAATATAATGCTTTACAAAGCCATCAGCAGTCATAGCTGTGCTGTCTCCTAGTCATTTGCCATCATTTCTAAGGACATAGTAACTTACCTTCTAAGAATCATTAAATGTTTTCAGAGATATCAGAGTATTAATAGCATCTGCTCTATAAAAAGCCTTGTCCTGTGGGCACTTTTGTGGTACATTTTCTATTTATTCTACCATAAAATTGAAGAATGCATTTAAAAGTTGGCAGATCACAATTTTGTGATTGACAGGAAAGTAATAAACCATTGTTTCCTTTTCTTTCTCTGGGTTCACTGTTTTGCTAAATGAAAGTAAAAACCCTAATCACAGTAGCAGTGATTCATGTGCAGTTGATGGTGATGGTTACAATTCCATCTCCAGACCACACCTGCTTGCTCCATTTCATGCTGTCCTCAAGCAAGCTTGTTCACTCCATGATTCTTATGAGTCTCATTATGACCATTTGTTGTCACATCTTTAGGTCCAAGCTTCGCCATATGCTGCAGATGTCCAGCCTGTACAGAGTTCAGCTTATTCTGGGCAAAGCTAAAGAGAAGAAGATGCATGCTGAGTGTGCAATACTTTATGGGAAGGTATCCACATTTATACTAATGTGTAATACTTATTTATGTCCACAGTTCATTCATTGTTCATTGTTCAGGGTTGCAACATCACTGCACTCCGGGCAACCCCATAGGTGCTCCGTTCCCCGATCCAGGATCCAGCGAAGAGTCCATCTACTGATAGTTCCCACCGTTATTTGATTGGGGGCCTTTCGCTCCCTTCCAGAAAGTTTGCATTGTCTGCCTTCTCCTTTCTTTATTCCCATCGCCATCATCCGTTGCAGGTGGTGGTAATCTTCCCATTCCCTCTCATCATCCTCCGTCCACAGTATATTATGCTACCAGAGGTAGACAGATTTACATGAAATGTCCAGTTTGTAACACTTTCTGGAATGATATGCATGGTTACATGTTGTGAAAGAGAGAAATTTTGTTTGCAGGTTTGCTTGAATAGTTCATCATCATGGTGTAATTAAGTCTCCTACCTGCCAATGCTAAAAAGCTTTATTTCAGATACAGAATATTTTGAAACTTGGCAGAGTGACATAATGAGCGCTGTAGATTTCTTTCCATGTGTTAGTTTACCTCAGGAATTTGACTTAATCTGTTGACAGCGCTTTCACTCCGTAACTTAAACATGAACAGTTGGCGACATTGTTATAAAGCTAAATTAAAAATCTGGATCTGGGACTCATCTCCTGATGAGCACTGACAGTTATTTAAAAATGCTGCCAATAGGCTGATACGAAATAAACTGAATGAGTAAATATTGCTGTTTGAGACAGTGGCTATGTAGTTTCTAGACGAGTTTCTTTATGGAGTTTATATGATGTATGTTATTCTTTGCAGCTTGAGGAACATGACAAAGCTCTGCGCATCTTGGTCCATGAACTTAAAGATTATGGAGCAGCTGAGAACTACTGCCAGGTGAACTCTCATGGCAAGGAGCCAGGCTATCGTAAACGGCTTTATCACATATTGCTCAGTGTGTACTTGGACCCCACTTATGAGTAAGTCACTACTGTCAATAGGGTTCATACACCTAAATCTTCTGGAGTCTCCTATGAACTTTTTCTAGTCTAGAATTTCATGTAGTATCAAGTTTGTTGTGTGCTCTCAGATATTTCCCCATCCCCTCCCTCTCCCCCTCCAATATGTATTGTCAGAAAAATTTCAGCATTGACAGAATACGAAACTGTTACAAAAAGTTTTGTGTAGTAATGGCATTTAAGATTAGAGTTGACAAGGAGAAATCCTTCAGAAATTCTTCAAATCTATTGAAAATATCCTTTAATCCCCTGCAAACTTACGCATTCTGGAGCTCTTGGAACAAATGCAGTTGTAAGAGCCATGATTATCCATTTATAAACAAAATAAAGAGAATGATATGATTTCACACACCACATTTAGATGGAATCAGCAGCATATATCCTGTTTCTTTCATTCTTATTTGTTTTGCTGCAGGCGGAGGGACACACTGGTAGCTCCAGCTATGGCACTACTCAACAGTTCCATTGCAGATTTTGACACAATCAAGGTCAGTTTCCATGTATAATTTAGAGTTAATCCCTTTGCCATGTCATGTTTTTCATAACTTCAAGAGTGTAAATAAGAATGGTTAATTATATAGGAAATAGCATGTGTGAGTATGTAGGAAATGACATGGTGATGCTACCTCTGGGATGTTCATGTATGTCATACATAGCGAAGGGGTTAATACATCAGTCTCATCATTCTCCTAAACATGCACAATATGAATGCATTTCCCATACTACAAAGACACACATGAAGACTGCAGAGGATAGAGGACCACTTGCTGTATTGCTGTAGACACTTACATTGCCAAACCCCTTGAGTATCCCGATATCACATGGTTTTCCTCGGAGGTGCTACTGTTCTGGATAAATTAGGAATTTTCTGCATTTTTTTTTCTCCATGACCCAGAGGGCCCAAGGATACATCTTCAAGGTTTATGAATATTTGTGAACCTGGGAGGGCTTTACCAGCATTCCGATAGCAGTTACCATAGGTCTTCTCATGGTAGTGATTGAATAAAAAATTAGACTTAACGTTGGACAGTGTTTTTTGTGTGATTATTGGACTTTATGGAATGTAATGATGTGATTCCATGTGAGGGGAAGGGAATGAGAAAACAGAGGGAGAGAGAGAAAGCGAGAGAAAGAGTGAGAGAAAGAGAGGGAGAGAGTGAGGGAGTGAATAGATGAATTTATATAAAATTATATATTTTATATGATTTTATAGAGTGCTAAGGCTCAGGCTGTGGAAAGTGGACAATATCGAAATATATTTCATTATTACTGTCTTATACTGTTCTTATGCCATGAATGTGGAGTATACTACTTTTATGTTTTTGTAAGCCTGGGAATGATCAAGTTTATTCTTTCCCATGGTTATATGAAGGTCCTAGTGCACTGGCTTGTGGGAAATGGTTATGTTGCCAAATGTTGTACCTGTAATTTGTTAAGTCACTGATAGTCCTGTCAGTTATCAAGTCAGCCTAATTGTGCAAGTCATATACAGGTTCAGCTGCACATTCAAGATTGCACCAGACTACTGACCAACTCTATATCTAAATGTTTCAGGTATTACAGCTTCTCCCTGATAGTTGGTCAGTAGGACTCTTGTCTCAGTTTCTCACTCGGGCTGTCCGTACTAGCATGCACAACTGTCGAATGACTCGTATCCAGCGCATGATGGCCAGGGGGGAGAACTTGTTGATAAAACAGCAGTTCATAGAGATGCAGCGGGATGCTGTGGTGATGAATGATGAGAGGTATGAGTTAACTCCTTTTAACTCTGCTTTGTAACATTAGAATTTTAAGCATTTTAGTTATGCCAGTCATGTAGTTTCTCTTTGTTGTTCAGCGTTAAAGCTACTTGCAGAGAAACTGCTGAAGTAATTTCTGAGCAAGCTCAGCCTTTAAAATAAATTTCATTGGAACCTACAAGATTAGAAGCCAGCTTGCCAATTTGTTGTTGATGGTATTGCAGTCAGGAACTTCTCGTGCTAAATTATTGTTGTCAGTTTCATCAGATCAACTGATTACAGTAAACTGCATTAAAATCCTATTAATACAACCATTTTTTAGACTACTTACACCAGACTGAATTATTCATGGACCTTAATAATGTGAACAGTTAAACATCACTGATGGCTAGCCTAACCAGAGGACATGTAATCCAAGTCTGCAAGTAATTGGTGGAGAGCTCTTTATTTTATGGTTGTGACTGTTCACTTCTATGTCTCTTTTTTGTAATTGTTGTTAAGTATGTTTCATTGATTGATTGGTTGTCTGACTGATTGTCTGACCAGTGGACTGACCGATGGACCAACCAACTGATTGATTGATTGATTGATTGATTCATTCATTTCTGTAATCTCTTTCCACAGAGCATGTGCAGTATGTAACAGAGCCTTCAGTGACCCAAGTTTTGTACGTTATCCTAATGGTGTGATTACCCATGTTCATTGTGCCAAAAATAAATATATCTGTCCCGTGTCAGGGAAACTCTTCAGTGCAGGAGGAAGGAGATGACAGCCATTCAGGACATGAAATATATTTATAGACTAACAAATTATACAGATGACACGCATTTGACTGAGTGACTGTGGACTGGGATCTCAACTATCATACACTGGCTCTCTTTTTTGCATATATATTTCTCAAAGAATATGCATCTAACAGGTTACTGTGTTTGCCAGTTTATGACATCTTAACTATCATACATTTTTTTGTTTTTGTTTTTCATATTTTCAAGGTAGTAAGTATAACCGGTGATCATGTCATCACTCTTAACTTGAGAAATAAATTATTTATTTATTTTGTCTCTGCTTTTAATAGTCATTGGACCTGATAATTTTACATCAAATTCACATTGATATTTTCAGTTTATCAGCATGCTATTTTCAGTTTAACCAAATGCCAGCATATGATAGTTGAAGACCTGACACACGGTCCGTCTCAGCAGGATTTAAAAGCTCAGTTTGAGTGTCTGAATTGAATGGATGTGTAGCATAATTGGTACCGAAGTAGCAGCAACTCACAAGAGTGCACTACATGACCACGTTGACCCATGAGGTTTCCAAGATGACAGAGTAACTGACTCTTTGCCAATGCCCAGGAGTCTGAGTAAATGACAGAATTCTCATTTGTGACGATGATGACATAAAGACAGAAGTAAACATTACAGTTCAGTAATTGAATATATCACTTCCACTGGAACCCACAACTTATGAACAAATGACAACACATCAGACTTGTCCATTTGAGGTACTTGAATGAATGATTTAGGTTTTGGTAAAGCCTCAAAAGTGAGGGCTTTATGCAGCCACTGTGAATGCTACAGTGTATGAGTTAATATCAATATTGTAAAATGGAATAGCTATCCAACACTACATCTGTTGACTTCACCATAGGACCTGTGTAATAGAAATGCCACTTTTTCAGAAAACTTTTGTATTTTCAATGATTATGAAATAATTATTTCAGTTTCAGTGGAAAGTTGGGCCACCATCCACCATAAAAAAGTTTTGGAATGTGTTGTCCACTGAACTGGCATCACTTTTTCATGCACTCCTTGGATCATCTCATTCTTGGTTTAGTCACAGCTTATTGTAACAGGCATGTGTAGCACTGGATCTGCAGGCCAGATCTGCTATACAAGATGGTTAAACTGTGACCTGTAGCAAGGGCCAAGCCACTGAAATATATGTACTCCAGCTCGTGTTTTTTTAATTTACTTACAAATGCCCTTTGTTATGCTGCACACCTTATGGTATGCCTTTCATTTGATATTTTTGTTTCTGAAGACCCCATAACCTACGCCTACAGCCTATGGATTCAAACATTTTTTTTCTCCCCTGCAAATTGTCTTTTGGATGTATTCAAAATATTAATTACCCATCACAATATTCAAAGCTACTGCCCAGTTGATGATGTGGGCGAAGTCACATTTGTCTGTTTACTATGTTTGTGATGTTGTGATTTAGTTTCCATAAAAGCACATGGCTAAATGATGTAACAAAAGCTACCACTGTTTGATGCTGGTGCAAAGGCTGAGGTTATCAGTCGTTATGAATTTGTCTGCAAATCTGTAGATGATTTTTAATGCTGTTTAATATCACCATGGTAACTGTAGGCCTTGCACCAAATGAATCCTAATTGCTAGTGTGTGACATTTGGAAAATGTGCCCTAAATCCTATTTTTTGTTGTGTGAGAGAAATGGCACCCACAACACTGATGACATAAGATGATGGAGTTAAGAACAACACTGGTGTTGGATCATAGGACGGTTTACGCACCTCTCACCAGAGGCACCATTATTTTGTAGGGAAAGGGAAGAGAGTCGGAGACAGCGAGAAAAACAGCTTTCAGTGTGGTGGAAAATAAAAAATTGGGCATAATCTGTAGTGTTGTCAACCATCTAGACAAACAATAAGGAAACACTGAGAAATTTATATTCCTAAATGTGTTGCGGCAGTATGTGTTACAGTGAGCGCTATTCTCTTGGAGTTGGTTTTTTTTCCATACCCTAGAAAATACAGGGCTTGCATTTCATGGGGAAAAGGGCAGTAGGAATTATCCTTGTGCATCGGATGGATATAGGTACAACACATTCCAGAACAGCTGGGTCATACATATTTTTATCCATAAAATGAACAAATGAACATTATTATCAAACAAAACATTCACGCTCTATTTATGGGTTTACTTGTTGATACGACATTTTTATGGCTTAACCCTACATGGTGTCAGCAGTCAAGAGACAATGGAATTTGAAATTTTAACCTCATCCTTGAGAAGAACAAAATGGGGAAGTGCATAAACTTGCCATATGTTATTAATGAAGTCCTGTCTGTTCAGAGAGTACACATTGACAATAAATGTTTTCCTGGTTTTGTTGATGGCACTGGCTGATGGTTTCAGCGTTTATCATGGTGTAAGCCAGTGTGCCAAGCCAGCAGTCCATTTTCATAATATAGATGCACAATAGTTTGAATGGAGCAAGTAGTCATTTTTCTCAAATGCAGTGGCTGGTACTGTTTTCTGTTACATGGCTTTGTAAATCAGGGAACATACTGTAAACACATGATTTACTGTAGAGAATTCTGTTTGCACATGAACATTCTTCATGATATTATAAACTGTTTTTCAACGCTAACAAAGCTGTGCCAATCAAAACATTGACAGTGTCTTGAAATTAATAAAGATAGAGACAAATTATGCTATGCGCAAGTTGCTGTATTGCTTTTGATGAAATCTGCTGGCCTGGATTATTGCTCATATCGCATATTTATTTTCCAAGGGTTATTTGATTTGCCTTCTCTGCCAGACAATAGTTGTGAAATTTTGCATGATACAACTAGGTATACTTAAGACCAACCTGTTAAATTCTGTCACATGAAATGCTGAAATGGATTTGCTTTGAATCTTTGAGACTACAATGTAAATAGAGTTAAAACATGGTGGGCATTCCCATTAGGAGTGCACCTACAGTTTGTAGGGAGTTTATTCAATAAAATAAACCATTAGATGACCAAGATTGTAATAGATGTTGTAAAAGAAATGACTTATAATTTGGCAACACCAACTGCCCTGTATCCTGGTGCCTAGATTTGAGAATCAGCCCCTACTTTTACTATGATGAACAGCAGTCCTTATGCTGGCTCCCAGTGTTAAACAAAGTGGACAGCTTTTCACTGGCACTTCCTGAGAAAAAGACTGAAGTTTGCCATAAAGGAGATTTATTGATCGTGTGATAAATTCCACCTACCTAGCATTTTGTATGATGGAATGTGAAGTTTTAAATCTTCTTTCTGTGCATTTCATTGTGGACTCACTCATAAGTTTGTTTTATGTGATGAGATTTATGTTTTTTTAAAAGATTTGGCATTGTTTGAGTCTTGTAGTTGAGATCACATGCATCAATAACAGTATATTGCAGATGTTGTCTGTGAAAAATTATTAGCTTGTAACTCCAGTAATAGAAACATTGATTAGCAATGAAGAACTTGTAAATGAAATTGGAACCACTAATGTGCAATGTAGAAATATGGTAATCCGTAGCTACATACTCAGGACTTTTGTTAATGATATACATGCATTTAGTCTCACCTAAATGTTGTGCCTAGTTTCATTTCTTTTTTCAAGGTATTAATTGTCCCTAACATGTGTGTTTAACATACTTTTATCATCACAGTCATAGACATCCCAAAGTTAACTTCTAGGAATCATTGCATGCCGCACTCCACAGTTTATTAGAAGAGAAAACAAAATTCAGTTGTGGCATCAACCAAGAGCAGTTGAGAACAATGGCTGTCTGAATCTAGGATGTAATTTTACAGTGTTGAACCAAGGAATCCTTTATATATTGGAATTCTTATGTAGCTTTATAATATCTATATGGTCAGTAAGGTAGATACCAATTGCTGTCATAGGAAATTTCCTTTGTTCTTCATAAAGCTGACCTGTGGTTGTTAATTTGATATTTATTGATTGTCTTGAAACACACTCAAAATGGGTACAGCACTGGGACACAGAAACTACTACTTCTTTAGACCACTGATGCTGAGATTTATTAGATTATATCTGCCAAGACAGTCACTATGTATTGAATGTTCTATAGTGTGCAGGGCCTGGTCTAGACATGACAAGACCCTAAGCTATGGGAAGTAGCAGAGGCCTCATTTGGGCAAGTGTTCTCAGTGAAAAAAGGCAGAATAATTACTGAATTATAAATATAAACAACAGTGAAACGGCAATGAATGAATGGATTCTGAAATTTGGTCAGTCATCTCAAAGAAGGAGACCCAAGTCACTAATTTTGCTTTTGCGTAAATCTGGCCCTGATTTTGTGATAACTTTCTTTTCATGACTGTGGAATTGTGCAATCACATCTTATGCTGAATATTATGCACCTGTATTGTAGTTGGAATCTCCACTGGAGAGATGTCAGCACCCAGTGTTTCCCTAACAATCTACATGGAATTATACTATAGTCAGGAATGTCACGTACATTTTTGCACAGGAGGACACTCAAGGTCGAAAGATATCCTTCAAATGACCACTGTGTTCATTTCATGGCTGATTGTTAGCATTATAACTTTATGAGAGTGTACCAGTTGGCTTCTGCCAGGAATATTGTTCAAAAGAATTTGGCCTGGCTTTTCAAAGTCACTTCTTGGTGTGTTTGAGCTTTTTTACAAGGGTGATATGGGGGATGTTATATAGTGTTCAATTTTGAAAACTCTTTTTGGCACAATAAGGTTGATGATATTTTTAGGAAAGAAAAGCTTTTGGGTTTTGGACTGAAGGCATGGATTTCCAGCGGGGGTGTTGATATTGATCATGTGTGTTTTCTTATCCAGTTTCTTTGTTGTTGTGCCTACAACATGAAGTAAACTGATATTTGCTTTTATTTCCCCAGAAAAAGTAGGGTTTAAATGTAGTCCAGTAATTATAGTTTACCTCATTTCAGTAATTTTTTTTGCAGGTTGATTGAGAATGCCTTTGCGTCCGAAAAGTAATTTTAAGACTGAGATAAGAACTTGGTTTCATACTTATTGAGATCAGGTTTTGTTCTGAAGTGCAGTGTTGGCTCACCATTTACAGAAGTTAATAATAAGTGATTAAGTTAAAGGATAATTTCACTTACTTTGGCTTTATTACTTATCTATGATAGAAACAGCTTATAGCATCAGAGTTATTCCTGTGCTTGTACTTCAAGACCCAGCAGATTCTGTTGTACCTTATGCAGCTTAAAGCCAGAGTTTTTCTATAGCATTTCCCAACCTGGCCACAGCATATTTATATGATCCCATGTAGGCATTTAAAGTGTTGTGACAAGTATATGACTCACACCTGTCATCTATTCAACTTTGTATCTTGGATATTCTGTTGGTCTGTGTGCTTGGTTGTGGATGATATTGGGTGGTTCTTTAAGTTCAAAGTTTGATAACTTCAATATCTTCAGATCTAACACTGAAAGTTTGCACACATTTTATCTTGGTAGTGTATATTTGTTCTGCAGGTTTTAAATATATATATATATCGCAGCTAAAGAATTAAAACCACATGTCTAACAATAACATGCGTTGTGTGCCTCCGACAAAATGTTGGACATGTTCTTTTAATTTCTTTGCTGTGACAATACATGTACTTTACTTTCTAGGCCAATGAAAGTTGTATCAGTTATAGATTATATGTGTTGATTAATGCTTGTAAATTTTCATTGTAGTGTTTTCTTAAGTCTTGAAGTTATTTTACTTTGAATAAGTAGCATTTGAGGGTGGATGGGGGGCACCTGGTAGAGTGGCCAGTATATACACTGTATATACCAAATACAGTGAACCCTTATCTAATCCATTAAGAACTGTGGCTGAATGTGTTTGTTAATGGGTTTGTATGGTATAGAAATTTACACCACTTAATTTATGGGTCTTGAATTTGGCAAGTCATTTGCTGTTAATGGGGAAGCATTACTGAGATATCTATCATTGATCCTTGAATAGTCATTATGAGCACTGCACCTAGAATCTGAGAATATGCAGTTGACAACTGCAAGAAACAGTTAAAATGTATGCTTGCCAGATTTCCAGTTGGGTAGTGATTGCACCAGAGTTGCCATGTTGGCATTATGAGGTGAAATTGCTAGAAAAGTGTGATCATAATAATTTTACTATTAGAGGGGCAGTATAAATGTGCAAAGATCAGATGGGGTATGCTGTCCCTCTACCAGTATTATGCTGGAGGAAACAGGCACATCCATTATTGTGCAAAATTGCATGAATATAACAAGTACATAATTTGGATTTTCAACTGAAGCTGTACAAAGTGTTATAATGTTCACAAACATTGCTTAATGTGTGAGCGCACAATACTTGTTATATATATATGTAATAGAAGTGATATTGTTATGGTTTGAACAGTCAGTGTTGTGTGTGAGGGAGGATTTGAAGGGAGAATAATGAGAGACATGTTAAGCTGCCATGTAAATTGAAGACATAAATCTGATTTTGGATGTGTAAAATATTTTACATTTTCAAACCAATTGAAACCAATGAACATCAAGTGTAATACTTTTGTTGTTTGATTTTGTTTGCCTTTTACCACCAGCTCTCTTTATAAATATTGTCTTGTAATAAATCTAAATATGATGTAAATTTTACCTTTGGCTTTTCAGTTATATGTGGCAGATATGTTTTGTCTGCTTTGTTGTTCACATTTCTCCTCACTGAGCTTTCTTTCTTCCAAGATGATGTGTACAATTTTTGCAGTGTCCATGTGTGTCTGTCACCCATTTCTTTGACTGCTAGTCTCCATCATACAAGGAGCGATCTGAAGTCCTAAAGTGTGCTTATATTAGCTTGTAGACTTCCTTTAGGTATATATATCTCCATCATCCGGTGGAGCAGCATGGCCTTATGATTAGGGCTTTGGGCTCAAGATCTGAAGGTCATGAGTTCGATACCCAACCATGGTCATGTTGTAAGTGCCTTGGGAAAGCATTTCATTTACATTTTCCGCAGTCCACCCATCTGTTAAGTGGGCACCTGGCTATTGGCAGTGGAAGATATTGTCAGAATGTTAGTGCTCAGTGCCTATAAATGGCAGCTGCACTGTAAGCTCCCTAGAGAGTTGAGAAAGTCCTAGAGTGATCAGGCCTGCTGGGGTAATAATAGTGTGAAGTTGCATGAGCAGGCATTAACCTGGATATGAGACTTGTGTACTACATTATTATTATTATTTTCAAAACAAAACAAAAAGTTTGTAGACTTACTTTAGATATTATATTTCTTCATCTGCTTCAAAATAGTCCATTTGAGAGTTAGTACGATTTCAGCTTTGTTACCAAGTGTAATCTTCTTTCCTTCCACATAAGTTTCATTCTTGGAAAGAAGTCACAGGAAGCTGTCTGCAGGTCAGATGGTTAATACTGACTTTCACTATGGGATCCTGAGGTGACTGCACCAGGCAACAGAAAAAAAGTGACCTGCACAGGGATATAACAGCAAGAGACTGCTGCACCATGCTATTGCACCAGAGCATACAGCCCTTAAGAGTTCAGCATTTGTTTATCTCAGTCAACCAGGCTGTAGTCTTAGTATTTGACATACTTTGTTCCATGTTACTGTTTCCACTTCTTAAAGATGAAACTTCAGCAGAAGGGGATGAGATTTGAGACAACAGAAGAGATATAGGTGGATCACAAATGATGTTTGACATACTGAAGGCAAACTGATCTAAAATTCTGCTTTTCTCAAGGATGAGTTTGCGTTGAATATGCCATGCTGTGCAACTCTGATGCAGATCTTTTTCTGTTTGACCAAAATGTGAAATAATGCCTAAGTTATGATGGTGTATTACCCTTCTTCTGTGGCTAGGGATGGCATTGCACAGACCTCATTGCCTTAGTATGCCGTTGTAACAGAGGGAGATTATGAATGGCTTTGCATGTCATGGCAAAATATTCTCAAGTGCCCCCTCAGAAAGAGGAACATGGGTCCACAGACAGGACAGTGTGATGACAAGCGGGTTGACCTATTCACTGTTGACCAAGCATATGTGGTTGAAGACTAGCACATCAGTGATCACAGGGAAGACTTAAAGGTCAATGCTGTGTATGATCCCCATTTGCAACAATGACCGCCTGACATCTTTGATTTCACAGTTTGATCAGATATTCTCCTTTGGTCAGGAAGTGTCTGGACTATCGATGTTGCTGATAGGAAGCAATTCCTAAGGCAAGGCAGATGAACAAAGCAGTCCTGTGCCTGAGTAGTCGCCCTTAGCCCTTCGCTTCTAGGATGATCTGCTGTTGAATTGGTTTCATTAAATCAATTACCAAGACGGTTAATCGTCAACTGAGAAGTTCATTCAAATGTACTGCAACATGATCCTGTTGATTGCCATCTGTAAACGGCCAATAGCCTGGTCTCTTTGTTGTTGAGTTAAACAGGACATTGCAGTTTTAGCAAAACTAATAATGCTGGAAAGCTCTGATCGTCTCATTATGTACCCTGCCTTAGTACTCACTCACATGCAAAATTTCATGAAGTTGTCATGAGTGGTCACCGCGTCATAGTCTGTATGGCTGATGGTATTGGCTTGAAAATATCAGAGAGAAAGCAAATATAGGAGGACAAATTGACACACAGAAACTTTCACAAAGCAGTAGTAACTGAGAAAGCAAATTTTAATCATGATGTGCCAATTCAATCAATATCACAGGTAACTGAAGCAAAAGCTTTATAACAAGATCTGCCACAATCCGTTGCCTCTGCTCTATTATTTGCACATCCCTGTCCCTCCTCCCTATTTTAAGATTCAGCTGATGGATTACATTACATCTAACCTAAGCAAATACTACAGCATGTATTTAAACACTTGTTTAAAGTTTGCAAAACAAAAAATTGCACTAACGAAAATCACTCATCTGATGACATAGCCATGAAAGTCCCATTTCAGGCCTTTTGCCAGATTCTGTGATTGTAAGTTGTTATTTTAAAAAGTAGACAGTAGTGTTCTATGTGTAAATATATGAAAAACAATGTACCAGAATGAGATCTCTGGCCTAAATCACCAGCCACAAAATGTTCTGTTTATTAGCATACCTAGAATCTAATTAATTTTCATCATGTGTAGGGAAAGAAATTTTTTGGACTATTTCAATTTGAACGGGATTTTAAATTTCAATAGTCTACAACCTTCTGGCCCAAATGGATGTGGTTTAAGAGCAGTGCCAAATGTCATCCTACTTTGATATGACTGATTAAGTGAAGTGATTTAAACACTGCTGTGATGAAAAAATAAATCTACCAGAAGAGCCAGGTGATTAATATAGCATGCTCACATTGTTGTTCCGACAAGCTGATTTATATTACTTTTAAGAAATAGATCTGCATCATTACCATCCTTTAAAATATGGCTATTTCGTGCCTGCCATGGGAAGGAGATTTGTACTGCATGCAAGTTACATGAAAGAGATCTGTATTTAAGTCTCAGAAAATAGGTCTACTTCATTCCTTTAGATAATGCATAACCAATATTTGTACAGGGTGAAAGACAGACCATCAAACATTCCCCAGAATGATGAATTCACCTAATGTGCTGTACTTTGTGAGTTGTAGAAGGTTGGAATGAGGTAATACAAAATTCAAAGGACCTATTAAAACACTTTGTACTGAACATAACTTGGATTGTCCTGAAGAAGGAAACAAGGGAGGATTTTGGCTTACTCAGTCTAGTTCATAGGATGGAACCAGGATTGTGTGTCAAACAGAGGGTCAAATAGTGATTGGTTTGATTTAATAATAGGTAACAAGCCCTTCTTTGGCCAGGAGCAGAAGGTCTTACATGGGTTGAATAATTCTGAGATGGAGGTCGCTTACACAGGAGCTGATTTATTGCAAGAAATCCACAAAGAGACTAAGATTTATATCATAATATTTGGGTGATAGAGGATGTAGATATGCTTCGCAACAGGTGTATTTTTCAGAATAATACTAGCCACAATTTGAAAGACATGAAAAAATATATGAAAGAAATGTTGGGATTCCCAAAATGTCTTGTACTATCACTAGCTTCATATATATTGGTGTGCATTTGCATACATTTTCCGCAATCCTCTGAAAACAATAGAGACTTGATAGACTTCGGTAAATGTAAGTTCACAACGTGCATCAGGTGATAGATGACCCCAAGTCATTTTTATGTACTTTCTAAGAAAGCATGTAGTGTAGAGAACAATAAAGCTCCAACTGATTGGAACAAATATGCCTAACTTGCACACAGTATAAAAATACATCTGGTTTGATTAAATGTTGATAAAAAAGCAGACATTAAAACACACCCTTTACAGAGAAAGAAAAACCCTACTCCAGTTGATACTTTTCTGCACTTTATATCCCTTGACGCTATAAAAATGGCAACAACGAATAACAGAAATCTTCTTCCCATATATTTTCTTCATTTTTGACAATTATAACTTTGGCCATATCCAGCAAAAAAATGTCCCTTGGCTTAATAATCTGGTACCTCAAAAATGCTAAGGCTTGATTTGAAAGAGTAGACTCAAGATGTTATTGCAGATATATAAAACCATGGAACAAAACAGATCATTCAAAAATTGAAGCTGACTGGTTTTAGACAGCATTTAGTTCCCTACAGCAGTTGTCCTATCCAGACACTTCCACTTGTATTCCACTGCTGCAGACCTGCCAACCCCCCTCTCTCCCCAACCCTTCCCCATCGATATTTTTTTGTCATAAAATAGTCTCCCTTCCCATCTGAAATTTACCTGATAAATTCCCTTCTTTTTTTCAATAAATTACTGTAAACTGTGAATGCAAATGAGTCCTGTTATGGAATGTGTAATATTGATTTTGAATACACATCTTAATTTCACACAAATCTTTACCATTATCACAAATATGAGATTTGTCTTCAAAATAGCATCAACTATAAACTCATTACGAAAATATATAGTTTTGAAAATATATCTTAAACCATATTTTCAATCTAGTAGTGTAAAGACATACTAAAATATAAAAAGATTAGGGAAATGCGAAAGATCATTGGTGACCTTTGATAATGGACGGATCAATGAATATAACCTGAGGACCTGATTTTAAATCACAGCGAATTCAGATTTTAAAAAAAAAATCACTGGCACAGTTATTAGGTGAAATTTTCTGCTCTGTTCATTTCACTTAAATATAGGGAATGTGAAAAGCAGGCCTTTAAAACATTTTGGATTAATGCATTGGGTCTCTTTAGACATACAAGAGCATTTCCACTTCATTTTCTTAGTGAGAACCACCTCAACCTAGGCATTCATTTGACAAAAAACAACACCGTCACCATGCCATGCTGTCTAATAAAGGCTGAACATAAACATACAAACATACATGTAACTAACCCAGCCCTCTGCTATAGATTTTCCAAAAAGGAAAGGTCAGTAACACTTGATATTTTTGGAATGTCTCATGAAAAATATTAAGCAAGCAGTACTTACTACTGAAATGCCCTAAGGACGGAGTTTCACATACCATGCAGATCACAGATGATTAGCTTACAGCTTGAAGACATGACAACCAATATTAATGACTAAATCAACATACTGGTTTCCAGAGAAAACACTCCCCAACCAAATGGTGCAGATTTAAACCTGCGGTCTGGAAATTAAAACTGTGATGGCTTAAAACTGCTGTTTTAACATGAACAGAAATCAGTGTATCATATACATGTGACCAACTTTATATTTGATTACAGTACACACCAGGATATAAGAATAAATAACATCAAACAACTTATAAAAAAAAAAATAAAACACTCACACTATAAGTATTCCTTCACACTTTGTTGAAGATAACAAAGTAGTTTGCATTCTGCCACTGTGACCCTTCATTTCAGAACTGGCCACTGATACCTAGGAAATCTGAGTCCTTGAAAAACAAACCTACAGTTACATTTAAATCTGTATAAGGTGACCCCATTTGTTCTTGATAAAAGTGGTTGTTTTATGGAGATTTAGTTAGTCAAAAGTAATCTTAAAAATGGCCTACTGTGACTTGGTCACAGACCTGAGACTACTCTATGGACAATCAAATTTGGTTTGCTTGATTACTGAATTCCTTTCCCAGTATGTCATCTACAGTCTAATTTTGCTTCTATTTTCTACAGCATTTCTCATACCTATCTGATAATATTGATCTTATTTATCATTGCTTTAATGTAATGGCCAAAACATCTTTGCTGCTTTCCAAAAGCGCACAGTCACCTACCTCCCAATCACTATGTCTGTAATTTTTAATATTTTTTTCATTCGTCTATTTTCCCCACCAAACAATGATTGTTTACTTATTTTGCACAGGCTATTTGTATTAACGGCCATAATAAAATACCTACACAAAAGCTGAATAATATACTAGCACATACACAGCAAGATAATGAATTAGCAGACAGGGTACAGTATTGCACTCTTTTGATAATACTTGTGGCGATACTCCTCTATACAGAAAACACTGGATAGGGTGCATTAGTTATAGAGTAGTAGTTTACAAAAGCAAATACCAATTTTGATCTCTGCACAAAACAAACTGTGATTCAAGTATTATCAGACTTTCAAATTTGAAAAAAAAAAAAATGAGATTTGATTTATGGCTTAGTCAGCTTAGTCATAACCACCTCTCATTTGTCCAGAATTCTTACTTTTAACTTAAGTTGCACATGCTGTATGTGTCCAACTGCTTGTAGAAGATTGGGGGAAAAATATTCCCAAGAAAAATAAAAACAGAGTACTTCAGGAACAATATCAATTTTCAGTGAAATTCTGAATTACCTTCTGTGAAACAGTTATTCAACATGCATTAGGCAAAATATCATCACACATTATGCAAGTGGTATCCTTATCCAGCGTAGAAGGAAAGCAAATGGAATAACATGACAGATTCAATCAGCGAAATGAGAAAACATTCAGGCTTAATTGATGGGGAGAAACAGTGTAAAAAGAATGCAAACAATATGAGGGAAAAACAAACACTTGATTGAGTTAATCATAATCTTCATCATGTGAAATCATGCAAGAGGAAAAAATTATCATGCAGCATGAAAGAAACACAGCTGCTATAGTGGAAAGAAACAACCGACATGAAAGAAAAACATAACACAGAGAAACCACAGCCACCAAGATGACCAATATGATGGGAAAACAGTACAGGGGAGAACAATGAAAACAGTGTTGTGGAAATCCATGACCACTGTAATGGGGGGAAAACTGTCAACATTATGGCGAACTGTCAACATGATGGAAAACTGTCAATGTGTTGGAGAACTGTCAACAGGATGGAAAACTGTCAATGTGTTGGAGAACTGTCAACATGATGGAAAACTGTCAATGTGCTGGAGAACTGTCAACATGATGGGAAACTCATCATAATGGAAACTCTCAATGCAGTGGAAAACTGTCAAGATGATGGAAAATTGTCAACATGATGGGTAACTGTCAACATGATGGGAATGTGTTAAAACAATGGAAAAGTGTCAACACAATGGAAAAGTGTTACCAAGATGGAAAACTTAATGTGATGGGAAAACTGTCAACATGATAGGAAACTGTCTACATACTGAAAAACTCTCAATATGATCTGAAAAGACAATGTGCCCAATTCCATCCCCCTCCTCCCCCCCCATTTCCAATTACCACAGTCATTATAATGGAAAAATACAGCAGCCAAGTCAAGTCTGAATGAATCAAAACCAGCAGTAGACTGGATAACATAACAAACAATGAAAAAAATAACAAACCAGTGGACCCACAAGGCTTTCAATCTGACAAAGAAACAACTGGCAAGATGGAAACCACATGACAGAAAATTAGAAAAATGAGATTTTATGATGGGAAACCTCAGGTGAAATCTTTTCCATTACGGTCTGAAGAGAGACTAAACCACACCAAGGTAAAGGTCCATACTGGTAGAAAACAAAACCATTATCAAACAAAAGCAAAACAGATTCAACTTAGTGGGAAAAAGAAGCTACTTACGCTGTGAAACCCCAATATTGTGAGAAAAATAACAAACATGAGAAGAAAATAGAACCAGCATGAAGAAATAGCTGACATCATCATAAGAAATAGATCACAACTTAAAAGCCCATCACTTTATATGCAGTCAACATGATGGACATATGGCGATTACAGATATCCAGTTTAATTGCAACCTTCTTAATCAAAACTTCTGCTTGCAACGTTTATCACATAAAAGAACAGTAAGTTTTCAATATAAAATTTATGGACAATTGCAATTTTTCACTCTAATATTTTACATACTCCTGATTTGTTGTGATTAAGTGGAGTCAATAAAAATAGTATGGCAATGAGAGTGAGAGGGATAAAGAGACAGAATGAAAAAGTGAGAGAAAGGGAGGAGAGAGTGACAGAAATAATAAAAATCCTTGACTATGAGTAAATGGAAGTTTTCCAAAAAATAAATGTAAAACAACATTTATAGCTACATTATAGTTACATTATTTTGCTGTCAGAGAGAAATCTTGATGACTTGATATGCTCTTATCTGGATCACCTGTGGTTTGTGGACTTCACTGGTTTGAAATTAATTTCTGGAGACAAAACTTTTTAAAAATCATTCAGCTACCAAAACAGAAGGAGATATCATTTGCTGTAGAACTGATACAGAGAATATGAGAAATCCCTGAAAATTCTATTGATCAACTTCTAAAGTTATGCTGCATATTACAGAGTCTGAGGGTAAGCAGATCAAAGCATAATCAAACAAAATGCTGAAAGCTTCTTGTTTTGTGACTAGGATTATAACAGATGGTGTACTTAGAGAAAGCTGTGGCATAATATATGGAACAGTGTTGAAAGTCCTTTAAAATCTCTTATTTTTATTAATATTTCCAATTTATGAATATTTTGATTTTAAGGTATGCATGAAGCGTTCGATATCCAAGTAGATTTATTCCATTTTGATCAACAACAGAACATGCCGCCTTGAGTGATATTTATTTACAGGTAAATCAGGTGACTAGAAATTATGAAGTCAGATACTGTAAAGAGACAGGGCATGGCAGCTTTGCTTTGACACTTCCAGGGCTGCAAGTAATGTTCTTGCACATGCAAAGAATATACTTTTTAGAACGGAATCTTTTGCACTGCTGATCGCTTGATTAAGTATCTGTGAATCTCCTTACAAAATGTCACAAAAGTAACGTTTGCTGTTAGCATGCAGTGCATTTAAAATGAAAGCAAGTAAAAACTGAACAACAAGAATTAGTGTGAAGGAGAAGAGAAAACAAACTGAAATCAACATCAAAATATAGTGTTTTAAAAGGTAAAAGTAAGCTGACAATCCAAAAGAAATTGTTTGTCAGTGAAATAAATGTACAGGGAAACATATGTTGCAATCACCATTTTAAAGTTATTCTTAACTCCTTTTAATGCAGCAAGAAACAACAATGGTAACAAAATGGACAGTTCGTTGTTTGGAAATTTTCACAGCCAATATGCACATGCATATATGATAATGGTTTAACAAAATGTGCAAAATATTGTGGTAGTGGAACAACAACTGTGATTGGAAACAAAAATGTCGAGATTTTATACAACTGATAGCCTTCATGTTTAATTTCCCCTAGAGCAAATGGATATCTTGTAAAATCAGATCCAAAAGTACATACCCCCAGTTTAGCAGATGGAAAAAAATGCCAGCATTACTTGTGATATTGCCAGCAAATACATGACTATACCTGGGACCTTCGTTATGTATGCTTCATCCCCAACTTCAGTGATAAATACATATTCTCCTCATGACAGACCTTGCCACCATTAATTTGGCTAAATGCTTTCCAAACTTTCTCCCTAAATATCTGTCATAACAGATCTTCCAACAATGTCAATGATCTTTGCCAAATCTTTAAATATTGCTGCAAACACAGATCTCTTTATCAGAATTAAAAATGAGGTGAAGATTTATTTCAAAGTGACTTGCCATGAGATCAGAAGAGATTATGTCCAGCAAGAATGTATTCAGGAGAATGGAGGATGCTGAAGAATTCAGCAGACAGTTTTGAAGATATTTACTGCCCAATGTTTCAACATTCTTACGGAAGTAATGAAAACAGCTTGTAATTCCTTGCTTTGGTGACATATTTGACGTAAGAGCAGCCTTTATGGAACCTTCACAGAAAATAACCCATATTTGTGCTGCTACTGCTTATGTGATTTAGTGTTAACCATGGTCATTTGGTCATGTTTCACAATGATTTAGTTTCATGTTTTGAAGGAATATACAGTCTGCACTTCATAATTCCCGGTTGTTTCAAAAGAATCATACATTCAAGGTGTATTATGCAAAAACACAAAAAAAAAATAAAAAAGAATGAATAAACAAATCACAAGGATATGATCACCCAGATTTTCATATGTATTGGTCCATATTATTGCGTTTTTTTCTAGACTTCTTTCCTGCAACAGCGGGCAGTGCATCCAGGCGTGTTGGCTTCCGCACCAGCTCATCATTGTGCACCTGGCCATGTACTTGAGCAGCACGCAGTTCTTGACTGATGGGCTCATCATCATGATGATAGCCATTGGTGGCTGGTTGGTTCAGAGGCATGCTGGGACGCATTGTGCTGCGCACATCTTGCATGTCTAAAGGGACAGTGCAACAAAAACCAAAGTCAACATATCATTCATGTAAATATCTGGGACACAAAGGCTATAAAGGTGGGCATCTAGTAATTGGCCAATTTTCTGAGGATATGAGAGTTGAAAGACATTTCTGCTCACTAAAAGTGCTGCTATACTGTGGTATAAGTAACTGTCAACCTGTATTAATCCATACATGGATAGACTGTAAACAGTAAAGCAGTTAACATTCATAGACTGAATATTATGAGTACATGATCCCAACAATCTATTATATACCTGGTGGCACACATATAAAAATACTTAATTCAAAGTCCAATAGTTCAACAGGTAAGAAACTGTGATAAAATAACACATTAACAGACAGATAAAATTTATAATTGTTGCATGTTTCACTGCTCTTGGTGCAATACTTCTGCCATAGCAAAAACATTAACATCATAATCATGGCACCCTGATATTTGAAATCTGCAGCATCAGCAGAGAGTATCTATCCAATAACATGTGCCAGATTTCAAACACATAAGATATGAACAATTGGAATGATTAAACTTTGATATTTAAGTAAACTTTTGGGGACCACCAGATAAATAAATCTTCATGCAAGGTTTAGCATTTCACACTTTCAGACACATGGTTTTACAGCATTTAAACGTTTCACAAAACCTGATTTACCAAAGCATAATGGAAACTAAAAGGAATAGGGGCAAGGCGCAGCACTGCGGTGATTAGACATGACTTTGTTTTGTATGTCATATGTAATATTGTGTTTATATGTATAATGTGTAAAGTTCTACTGTATATGCATGTATTATAAATGAGAAATATTACTTTGATATTGTATTTTGAATTGTAACAATGGCTCACACGCTATTAGAAACACTAATGGGAATGCTGTAATGGCTCAAACCAGGGCTAATCAAATTTCGGCATTCATTACAGAATCATATCGAAGTTATTAGTCATATCTTTAGGATGGTCTAGTTCAAGATGGCTGTTACTCTGTCAGTCCACTCTGCCCACTGCAGAAGCTTGCTATTAACCACAACACCCTTATCAAATATTACAGCACTTCATTTAACCACAACACCCTTATCAAATATAGCACTTCATTGCATTAAGCCCATGATTATGTTAGATGAGTATGTCCTGAATCATTGGGTAGGACAATCGGAACAATGATGCATCTCAACAAATACTTACTGAACTTATTGAGAGGTTCTGTAGAATTAATCAACTTCGCAGCTCTCTTGGGCTGGAACAGGTGACTCTGGTCTTCTGCTCGTCGCAGTTTCTGAAATATGTCAGACAACCTTATGATGATTTTATGTAGGCTGTGTGTACCTCTATATTCCAAATCAACTAAATTAAGATTTATGATAGTGAAAACTAAGAAGATGTATATCTCTTTCCTTGAAGTCTATGAAAGATATGAGATATGTTTTGTATGCACTTTCTGTAGAAATATATCCTTTAGAAGGTCAGGTAATCATCCCTTCAGACTGACCATACTATCCCAAATGGAGATACACATAACTATTGTAATCTGGTACATGTTTTAGACTAAGAGCAAGTATGCCAGTAAAGGGCATGGTAATTTTCTTTTCCTTTTTCATTCCACCTAGTCCCCAGAAACTGTGTTTTATAGCACAAGATGTTAATTTCAGAGAATATGATTCAGAGATGGAATTTTATCTGAATCACAATAAACAGTTGATAAATGGAAAAGCTTTATATAGCTTGTAGACAAACAGGAGTTCAGTCCATTTGAAAACAATAAAGTTTTGCATATGGGACAATGTCTTGAATGAGACAGAAACAGAAAATGACTAAATTCTCTTTAAGCAGAGAAACTACACAGTAAATTATTTGTTCTCTCTCACTTGTCCTAAGTTTTATTAACCCTTTCGCTACATATGACTTACATATACATCTTGGGAGATTCAATACTGTATCATATAATCATTTTCTTTTTAAGCAGACAAACTACAAAGCAAATAATTCAGTCTCCCTTACTCAGCCTTAGCCTTTTTAGCCACTTTGCTACGTGTGAGTGACACGTATGTTTTGGCAGAAACATTACTATGTCATTTCCGTTGTATCCATACATCCTATTTCTAATAAAATGAGCTAGAAACTTATAAAAGCTAATGAGTTCATGGAAAATACGATGTACCAAAGGGATCAACAGACAAAAACATATAAGAAGACAAATCACAGTAGATATACATAAACTATTTATGATAGAATTAAGAGAGCAAAAGTGTGAGATGTTTTTCACACATTGGCTCCATTGATTTCACACTGATTGGTTGGTTCAAACTTATTGACTCTGACTATGAATATTCAGTCACTCTATTCAAATTTGAATTAAATGTTGAAATGGTATTTGCAAAAGGTATTCACTCCAAGAATATTAGTGGAAGTTAACACAAATTTATAACCAGCAATAAAATGTTCAGCATTATTTAAATTCACAGAACTACAGGAAGATAGTGATTCTCACCTCTCTTAATCTTTCATCATCAAAATCATCATCAAAATCTCCATTTGATCCCCTTGGTCGTCCACCCTTTGGTAGGACTGTATCTGAAAGTGGCATCAAATAATGATAATAATAATAATAATGTATTAGGAAAGTCTCATACCCAGGCTAATGCCTGCTCATGCAACTCCACACTATCATTACCCAAGCAGGCCTGATCATTCTAAGACATTATCAACTCCCTGGTGAGCATACAGTGCAGCTGTCATTTACAGACACTGATCACTTGCCTTTTGACAATATTTTCACTGTCTATGACCAGGCATCCATTTTATAGGTGGATGGGCTGAGAAAATGTGAATGAAATGTTCTTTCGACTGTGGTCGGGAATTAAATCCACAACCTTTACACCCAAGTCCAATACTGTGACCATTTGGTCATGCGACCCAAAAAAGTCTTTATGTGTCAATGTGAACAACACAGAATAGAATCAGTCCAAGAAGTTGGAACAAGGAAGGAGGAGAGACATGCCACATAATAAGAATGATAAAGGCAATGAAAAAGATGACAGAAAGCAAAGTAAGATGAAAGGGACAGAGGTACAGACAGCAGCAGGGGCAAACAAAAATAGTTACAAACAGGAAAATTCAGGCTTGTTGGCAAAGCAGAATGGCAAAGAGAATGTCAAATATAGTGTTACAAAACTGGATCTTCCTATATTCTAGCTCCACATTTCAAAGATTTTGCTCTAGTTGCTCTTTTTCCCAATTACATTTATTTCTCAGTGACCAAATCATATAACATTTTTATCAGCTCTGTGGAAGCACTTTACATCTCTGCCAGTTTGCAGACCTGGTTAGGCACATCTGGACAATGTCTTCCAAGGTGTGCAGTATACTATAAACTGATCATCTGAAGAAAGAGTTGATGGAATGCTTTCTGATGGAATCTACAAACATAGCAACAGCAGGAATCAAACTTATTATCTTCTGTGCCTGAAATGTCGCCACTCAATGTCAGTCATTTACTGTTCTTTTCATTCATATGTCACAGATCAATGCTGATATCACACAGCAACATAGCCACATTCCTTATACAGTGTACTGTTATTAGATAAAAAGTGTTAAACAAGCAACAAGATTTACCTGATACAGGCAAGGCAGTCCTGTCTATCATCATCTTGGGCATGATCCATTTCTCCTCCTCCTCATTGTAATGACTCTCCATGCGAATGCGATCCAGATTGTAATAATTGCAGTCCCGCCGCAGACATGGATGAATCCTCTCTACAAGGCTCTCTAAGTAAGCAATTTGTCGATCTTGCTTGCGAATTGTGTCAAGGTAGTCCATGCGATCAAACTCAAATTCAGACTGAATATCTATGATGTCCCGTTCAAGACTCTCAATCTGATGGTGTAGCACAGAAAAAGGTCACATAATTATATCATTCATGTCACCATGTTTTCTTACGCCCCACATGTTTGACACCGTTTATTTGCCAATCTGAAGAGCTGCATGACACATAAAAATGATTCAGTCACCAGAAGAATTCAAAACAATCATGTCATCATTGCTGATGTTTGAGCTGGGGAGGGAGATGCATTATCTTTATCTGCCATCCCGGTAGCTGTGAGTTCAGTTTTAGTTTCTGCTCCTTTATTTGTAGTTTGTTTAGATCTGACCTCGTCTGCCTATGTATTATGCCATGATGTGTGTTCGTGTGATGATTCTTTACTCATTATTTTATGTTCCCTGAAGAAGGACAGACAGCTGGAAATTTGAAATGTTTACTGAATTTTTCATGCCACAGTTTTTGAGAGTTTTTTTTTATATTCTTTGGAAACGATGTCACCACTGCTGCTAATGATGATAACAATGGCTTTGACCATGGATGTAAATGATGGCACATAGAGAAATGGGAATACTGCTTTCATAAAAGATGCCAGTGCTGCTGCTGCTATTTTTGGTGTGGACAATGATGATTAGTGGGTGAAATTCTACAACATGTAAGTTTTTAACTCTTTGAAAATTCACGATTAAATTTCCTCAAAATATGGTGGACTACATAAAAAATGGCACACAGCAGTTGATTTGTATCAAAACTTCTAAATTAATGAAGTCTTGAAATGCTATTCTGGAGCCAGCTGAGAAACTATTCATACATGTTTTGATAATGCAAATGGTTGGGATGACAAAAATGATAATGAAAATGATATTTGCGGTTAAAATGACATCCATGAATGTGTAATATTTTGTCAATAAAAGGCAGTACCACATGTTTACGGATTCATTATTTTGACAAAATTTGAGCTGTTTGCTTACCCTTGTTTTTCTCTCTTCTAAAATATCAGTCTTCACACGCAACTCTTCTTGCACACTGTCGAAAATATTCAACACAATCCCATCATCCTCCAATTTCCTGTTTGCCTCTGTTGAAAATATGAGGGTACATATTAGTTTCAAAATACAAATGATAATCTTAGCAATCACCTTATTTATCATTGTGTGAAAGTGAAAAAGTTCACACACACTCTATTATGTCACACAGTAAGAGCACCATGTCAGATATTCTTCACCACATCCGTAGCTACCACCATCACTTTGTACAAAGGAGAAAAAACATTTAAAAATTACTGACCATTGTATATGTTATGAAAAAAAAAATCACTATAATTTTCAAATTTCAAATTCATTTCATTTTTAAAAATGGTCACCCACAATATAAATAAANATATATATATATATATATATATAAAACACAAACAAATTAAGTAATCTAGTAAATATTGATGAATATAAAAATGTACACAAACCACAAAGTTTTGACACAAAAAGTGCCTCCCAAAACCTAGCATTCCATCCCTCTTAAGGGAGATGGAAACAGGATCAAGGTCACTGGCTAATGAAGCTCTTGTGATGGTCACAGTGGGTGAGGCGGCACATTAAGTGACATGGTGTACCTACAAATAACCAGTACAGATGATACAGCCTTATCATCACGACTGTTATCAATAAGTTATATGATGCAAAAGGAGGATTTGAAAGGGAAAGGGGAGGAGGGACAGAGAAGGCCATTGTGAAAAGAAACATTACCATCTAGTTTTTCTCTGACAGTCTGGGCAAGTTGCAGCTTCTTGTCATGCTCCTCTCTAGCCTTCTCATTGTTGACATTCTCACCACCAACCATCTGTTGCTGGAGAGCAAGAAGTCTGGGGGATACAGTGAAAGAAACAAAGATGTACACTTGTGGAGTAATGCTGGGCAATTTAACTCAGACGACTGAGCCATTGAGTTGATTAACTCACTAAAGATTAGACAGTATCTGTGTGACATCAATATATCATTATTAAAACTATACAATTTCCAAGAACAGTCTATGACATGAAGCATGAGAAAGTTGGACTGGCCTGGTAAATGTACAGAGCATTTTATTACTTTGTTAGTACTCAGCTATAGTCGCAGAAAATGATGTCACAGCATGCTGTAAGTTCTTGGTTGATATATGGCAGAGGATAATTACATATACTTGTACATATTTTCAGACTCCAGTGAATTAACTGATTGGACTTTTGAGGGTTGAGCTGAATTTCTGATATGTGTGTTGCTCAAATCAAAAGTTAATAGTGCCTGGTGTTACAAATTCACAACGCAAGTTCATTATCGCAACCTTTATAAACACTTACTGCCTAGAGGGCTGTTAATGTTAGATTCTTAGAAAGTCAGTGCTTAGCACCACCGTGACATCTTATGTTCTGGTAAGCCACAAGAATCTTGAAATGCTCAATCTAAAGATTGATCTTATTTAGCCTATCTGAATTTTAACATGAGGAACTGTCCCATAACTACTATAATGGAGTACCATGTACTGTGTCATGCACAGTAAAATTTCAAACAAACCAGTGCAGAAGTTAGATATTGAAATCTGATTTCATGTCAGTCTTATTTGCACCTCTCATATCAGACACATAACAGCAGCAGGCAAAATTCTGTATTCATATGTTCTGCGCAACACTGTTACTGACAGTCAATAACTATCTTCAAAAAGCTTTATTAAGTTTTAATAGTCCCTATAAAATGAAAGATTTAGTTCTGCATAAAAGATGAAAATAAATAATACTGCCTTATCATGATATTTAAACACAGTCACATCTGCCTCAGGCAAAAATAATGAAGAAGATAAAAGACAAGCACATGGATGAGAAACGTAAGTATCAAACTTGTCAAAAACAATGAGAAACAAATAATGAAATAATATCAGTGAATAAAGAGTGTTGTTCATACCTGGCCAGTGCCTCTCTCTGCTGCGCTTCCATCTCACCATCATGGACAGGGGATGCATTGGGTCTTGGGACGCCCTCGTCTTCTGCTTGTCGCCGTTGAAGAGCCTGCTGCTGTTGCTGTGTGATGCGCTGGAGCTGTTCCTGCTGCTCTTGAAATAGAGATTCTGGCACTGCTTGCCCCTTCACACCTGGCACTTCCTGTTCAGCAACATAATACCAGCATGACATGTTACATGTTCCAAGCAGTACTTCAAATGCAGAGGGATAATATACAGGCCTGTAAATCTAACTGAAAGTCCTAGGTAGGTTTGCACATGCACTATAAACTGTAACTAATACTGAAAATTCCCATGGTCTTCCAATACTTTCATTTGTAACAATCAAGAGCCTACAAATAATGCAGGGCTGAACAGGTGGGGATTGTTTCCCTGACAGCCATGTATATGTTTTAAAAAAGTCGTGATTTTTGTCTTGAATTGAGATGATATCTGGCATGTGATTTTCCTTGTATACTGATTATCTTTCTTTTGTAGGTTTTATAGCCACTACTGGTGTGAAAATATATACTGGAATTTGATTTGAAGCATTACTTTCATTCTTCAGCAAACTTTTTAATTTAGTCATTCAAATATAATACTGTTCACTGTTGAGCAACACTAGTATGTGGGGCCAAAGTGAATGTAGCAAGTTCCATTAGGTTTACTTTCAGTATATGCTGGTGCATATTGATATACAGTATGTGGTCTATCACAAAAAAAACAAAACAACAAGTATCAAGAAAACTCAGTAATCTAGACTAGACTAAATAATGCCTGGTATAATAAATTTGGCGCCGGTTGCATTCTAGTTTGGTAAAAAATGTGACAAATTAAAACATATTCCTCGACTTGTTGATATATTTGTCACACAGTATTTCACTTCACTGACATAAATAAGTGTATCTAAGGTGTGGTATATTGAAATCATTAGATTGGATTCCCACCATGGTCATATTGCATTTGAAAAACACTTATTTACATTCTCCCCATTCCAGTTGACCATAAAATAAGTGCCTGGAAATATGCAGTCAAAGCTACTGCCAGAAAGTAAAAAATTAGTGCCAGGTAAATGAGAGACTGCTGTCTGGTCCTCATGGAACTGAAAGAACTGTTGAATGATCTGGAGTAATTATAATGTCAAATCATTCAAGTGAGACTGGCTGGACATAAAACATTTAAATCATGTTATTAATATTAAAAGTCTTCTATTTTTGTTTGAGGCTATTTATCTTGATACTATGGGTCTGACCAGTCTTACATTATATTTCTATCTATTAGTATATTTACACCTTCATCAGACTATAAAGCTGCTTAAATGCATGAACAAAATCTGAAGTAGAAGTAATTTTCATAATAAATAGCAATCAGAATAGGGAGGGCAAAGCAAATTTAACAATGTGTGCCATGTACGATGAACAAAAATATTAGAGTGGGTCAGAAACAGGAAACAGAAAACAGCTAGCTCTATGCTGACCATGCTAATCAAACTGCCAGTTTGAAATCTGAAGTGAATAAGTGAAAAAAAGGAGACTAACTAGAAGACTGTATCTCATAAAAACAACTGCAGGGTGAACAAAAAATGTCACAGAGATGGGGGTGTGAAGAGAAACTATCTACATCCTGGTGGTAGCAAACATGCATCGGGAGGAAGACATACAAGAAAATATTTAAGCAATTAGTATCAGTGGCAATAGACTAGCTGCTACCTTTAGCCATACTGATGGGTTTGGCCATTCTGATTAGGGTTAAAGGGAGGCATTACCCTTTATCAGAGATTGTAGTGCACTTGAAGTGTGGGCAACATATCGCCATGAATGAACTGAATTTCAATGCACAACTGCACTTCAAAGTGTTGGAAAATGTATTTCTTCTCAAAAAGATGATGATCTTAAGATGCCTTCTGACAGCCCTAGTTGTTTGACACCAGATTTCACCAATGTCTCTTGGATACCTTTGTGCATGATCCTGTGGAAGTATTTTTGGATTTTCTCTCTAGACGCAAATTTACTTTACCTCACATGAACATGTGTTGCTATTTCATCATAATTCTGTGTCAAGGCAGAACATCTGAAAAAGCCTCTTTCAGATCATGCATACAGGTATCTAAGAGATATGGGTAAAATGGTTTAAACAGCTGGAACTATTGTAAATGGCAGTTATCCTAAAAACATCACATTCAGAGTTGAAAATTGCACATACAGCACTCTGGTGTGCAAATCTGCCTATAAATCTGATGCACTTGTGATATTAAGTTGCATACCAAAGTTGTCCTAAAATCATCACCCTTAAGGGAGAGAACTGCACTGTACAGCACTCTGGTGTGCAAATCTGCCTATAAATCTAATGCACTCATGATGACACGTTGCATATTATGTTACATGCAATATAAACTCTGGGAAAAGGCTGTGTCCTCTTCTTTACCTCCAACTTCTCAAACACAACTGTCAAGCATAATGTGCCCAACTTTTGACTTTCCTAAGACCTTAGTAACACCCATATCATGGCCTATTGATGTGTTTTTCTTTTCTTCTTCCTTTCCATGAGGGGAAATAGAGCATTTGAAACTTGCTTGGTTTATTTTTGCTACACAGTCATGTTTCACAGCTTTATTTGTGTAATTTACTGTATCATTTTCCACTGCTACTAACTACTACAGCACTAACTACTTGGTGATAAAATGAAATAAAACTTTGCTGTGTCATGATGATGCAGTAACAAAAATAAAAACAAAAAAAAAAACCATAGTAAGTATCACTGCTCCAATAATTTATCGGCATTTTCAATACCACAGTGATTGTGAAAAACAAAAATGTGAACATATGACCAAAACTACTCGGATGATCCTCTGTTACATGACAAAAAGGAGGTTGGATATACCTACCTTTAACTCCTAAATTCCACAAGCGTGAAAAAGAAATTAGAAAGTTGTCTTTATCATTTGAACCTACACCTTTAATAATAAACCATGGGTGTAACTCTTGATTCATATATTTGTTTCTAAAGGGACAAACCTTTACTCCTGGCACTTGGTGATGCAAAAAGAAAAATTAGAATGTTTGTAAGAGGGGCAAATGAGCCATTTCAGCTAAATGTTGATAGTTTTTCAAGGGTCAGGATATAGCTCACACTTGTTGTTTGAGCATTTCTGACCCACTATTCTCATGTACATCATGTTGATTGAGTGGGGACAATTTAAAGACAATTGGCCATAATAAACTATCAAAGACATTAAACATTAAATAACCTAAAAAATATGAAAATGATTTGATTCAAGTCATGTTTGATGTTATTTGGTTATTTCCAGACAAGTCAGACAGGTCACACAAACAAAAGTCTATGGCAGAACGGGTGCCAAGTAATTTCTGTAAGCACATGTATTTAGAGCAAACTGATTTTTGGCATACCCAATGCAGAATGACCAGTCAACATTTCCAATAAATGTTTGACTGAAGCACAGTAATTTATTTTGTTGTGACCTTATCTAAGACCTGAACCCTACGTTATCATTTTGTAACACACTGAGTTAAGCTCAAGGTCAACTAACACAAAATTCAAAGGCTTATGAATGGGTCAGTATCAGACAACAAATTGCCCTTTACCTTCTCAATGTGCGGAAGTCCATCTGGCCCAAGTATCATAGGTTTTCCAATGTCAGAGATATCTGTAGATCAAATCATGTAAATGTCAGGCAGGAGATTAACTGAATGTGGAGGGAGGGGGGNNNGGGCGCATGTGAGAATAATATAAAAACAATAGCAAAGTGTGCAGCAGCAATTATCCCTGCAGTGTGAAAAAGTATCTGAAAGACAAAGCTCAAATAGGAAGCCTTAGGTTTCAGTGCCTTTACCAGAAGTCAGACCGCTTCCTTGGACATGTATCTGCAAGTCTAATGTTCTGTTTATTGCTCATCTCTCAAAATTTCTAATCATGAATAGCTGTGAACCAATGTGCAATGCAAGCAAGAACCCATTTAAACTTCACCATGAAAACAACACGACAATCATTATTGTGAAAACTATTGCTCATCATATATGCTGACCATATACCACTCCTTTGTCAATACTAATACGAGCAGCATTTCCTTGATGACTAGAGTTTTACTATTAGTTGCAGGAGCCTAGTTGGTCAAAAAAAAAAATTGGACTATCAGAGTCGTTAGTGGCAGAGTATAAAATCTGTCCTTTGTGTAAATATAATGATAAAACACGAAACCACACCACAAAAGTGGATGAAATTCAGTTTGTAAAAAAAAATGATTGTTACAGACAGTATTTCCCACTGGCTTCAGCAGACTTCATTTGTATGGACCTGTGATCTGCAAAAGAAGGCCATATTTTTAAGCCCTTTTCATGTACAGTCGACTCCGCTTAATCGCCCTCCGCTTAATCGCCTTTTCTGCTTAATCGCCTCGTTTCCCAGGGAGCCANGGACTGATCTAAAAATGGCTGCCACCCCACTGGGACTGAGGATTTTTGGCTGTTTTCAAAACATCACTGCATGTGTAAAAGTTGATACTTTTATATGATTTTTTGCACATAATAAGATAAACATGAGTTCTAACAAAATATGAAATCAGATTTTTGATACATACAGTAGTTTTTTCTGGAAAATTAATTTTGTGACCTATATAAAATGCAGATGTAGATGGACCACCTCGCATGTTTTGCCTTACTGCAGGTCGTAAGGGTACAAAGGAAAGTTCAGAATCACTGTCCTCATCATGATTATTCAAATCCTCAAGTTCTGAGTCGGTAGACTCAATGTCAGAGCCATCTGCCATGAACTCTTCTACCACTTCTCTTGCTGTCTGAGCTGCCGTCGAGACATTTGGGGATAAAACGATCGGTTTGAATTTCGAAAAATGCTTCGCGTTCTCCAAACGGGAAGTGACGAAATACGCAAGGAAGTTGTGTAAACATACTCACAGAACAGTTGTACAATATTTATGAGCAAACACAAGGACTGGATTTACTTACAGATAATTAATTCTGTAGGACATGTATACACGTCGTCAGTCACCAAGCGAATAATGGCAGACAACGTGTATACACGTCGTCAGTCTCCAAGCGAATAATGGCGGACGACGTGTATACACGTCGTTAGTCTCAAGTGAGTTAACCCCTTTTCATGTACAGTCGATTCTGCTTAATCGCCCTCCGCTTAATCGCCTTTTCTGCTTAATCGCCTCGTTTCCCAGGGAGCCAAATTTTTTCTATATAAAAGTCACTGGATAATTGCCTCTCACTCCGGATAATCGACCACCCCTCAGTGCCCGTGAATTCATAGATCAGCGGTTGAAGGATCACGGTTGACAAACAAATGTACACAGACGGTTTAACTGCGCAACGGATGGCACACACAAAGGGAGTGACACCTCCCACGCCAAAATAGGTGTGATAAGTCTTTCCTCCCACCTGTCCCCCTTTGTCCCATGCTACTCATCACCACCGTCTCCCGTCCGATAATGCTAATGCGCCGAAAGCCTTAAATAGATTCCTCCTCCCACACCTTCCGTCACAGAGAGGCGGAGAACGTAAACATCATATTTAGAATGTCTGGTGGATTTTGGCTAGATCAGAGAACGTGTCATGTGGATGATCGGTCGATCCAAACCGTGCCATCCTACTCCTTATTGTCTGCTGGGCTACTGCGAGGTGGCCAATGAGAGAGACCGCAGAGATAAAAAATTTTGTGTGCTACAATACCATCAAACTCGAGTCTGTCCTAAGTCTGACGACGAAAAGGCATCAAAGCACGACATCAAACACGACATCAAAGAAATTTAACCCCATTACCAAAAAAATGGCCGAAATGATCTTTTCCGCTTAATTGCTTCTCCGCTTAATCGCCCACTTTTTCCGTGATCCCGAGGATGGGCAATTGAGTGGAGTCCACTGTAATTTAAAATCATGAAAAATCTAAATGAAGGACCCCCTACTGTAAATAGTATATAATTTGAGCACAGTGGTGGCACCAGACCTACAGACTAGTCTTGGCCATCACGGAGCGCTCCTGTGGTTTGAGGAGAAATTCTTATTAAATGGCTCAAAGAGGCTTTTACCATTTGGCTCCATCAACCTATATGTTACAAAGGAGCCACAAGAGTAAAAAAAAATAACCAGTGCATTACAGATCTTTTACACCTTGTGTGCTCATCAGACCAAACAAAAAGTGTTACTAAGAAATGCCATGCAGCCTCATAAACTGTAGCTTGTCTTTGATTAAAAGAAAACTGACAAATGTACACACTTCAGTTTTCACCCATTCCACTCTGCAACTGTAGTGAAATTCTTTTAACTTGTCCCAAGGTTCTGCTGGCCCTGTTTAACCTGGCTAATTACCCTAGTCCTGTCATTCACAGCTGTCCTGGTTTGTTCAGAAGACACTAATAAAAACCATGGATAATGCTGCCTAACATGCTCTGTGTGAAAAGAGGTTGTGATATAATCCGTACTTTAGCATACATAACATACTGTCATACTCTTCTACATTTGCCTAGGTCGATTTCTGATGATCTGAGTTACTATGATCTTCCATTTATCTTCTTTTTCCTATTAAAAGAAATATTGCATGTTGACTCATTCTTAATATTTTAATTTTACAAGCTATACCACATCTGCCTCATTGCTTTGCTTTAAGCAACAAGTTGAGAGCACGAAATTTCTCAAAATTTCAAAAAATGACTTGGGTGAATGTGGAATGAGCATGACGAATACAGTAGAACCTCAATATACAGTGAAACCTTGCTATACCGCCACCCGTTATACCGCAATTCCCGCATACCACCAGCTTTTCGCCGTGGAACGGATCTGACACCTATACAAAGTCACTCAAAATCTCGTTATACTGCCATCCGCCAACAGTTTAACTGTTACATTCATAACTTGAGTATAGTAAATATTGCTCGTTATACCGCCAACGTTAATTTAACCCCCACTCCCCACCTCTACCTAAATCCAGCTAACAGACGGAACATCACTTGGTGCCACAGTCTGTGCTTGTTACTCAAACACCAGTCCTACTACACACTCTTCAGTTTTTGGAAGCAAAATCCTGATAGGCCTACTGATGGGGCATGCAGTGGGAAAGGCGGGTCACAGTTCAATCTCCTCTCGCTCAATAGGCCTAGAGAGTTTGCGAACGAACGTAAGCGCGCACGAGGTGATGCTTCAACTGGTTCGCACTAGTCACGGGGTACGATGCAAACAGCACACATTGATCTATGACGTAGGCCTAGCGCTCGTGTGATTCTCCGACCCGGATGTGTAATGTGTAGTAGTCAACTTCTTTTCTTATCATTCTCCAACTTGACACATACGCTTCCAATCCTTAGTTCTTGTTTGTTTTTAATTTTAACTCTATTGTTTTAAAATATACTCAAGTCCTTAAACACAAAAAACAACAACAACAACAAAAAAATACAAATGAAAGCAATGTAAACTTCAGAATGACAACGAAGGTTTATGTCTAGTGGAGAGGTAAGGGAGATAACTGCATTATATTAGACATGTTAGCCAGTCCAATGTTGGTAAATTACTTATTTCCCTTGTTCTACATGGTACATTCTCGTTATACCGCCATTTTTCTGTTTGCCCCTTACTTGGCGGTATAACGCGGTTTCAGTGTAATTATAATACACCCTTGATGAATGGAAAAAGTATAATTACTACTGGGTTATTCTTACTACTGAGATCCACCTCAATAATGAAATTGTGGAATAATAATGAAACCGTACATGTGAAATTCATACTTAATAATATGGCGTACTTATTAAATGAAAACTCAATGTTGATGTATATCCATACCAGGTCCAGTAATACTGGTCTCATATTTCATAACAAGGTGTACTTAATAAATGAACACTCGATATTGATGTTCCACTGTATACACATATCAGGTCCAACAATACTGGTCTCATACTTAATACTGACGTTCTTCTGTATATACATACCAGGCCCAATAATACCGGTCTCTTCACTAGTAGTGGACACAGGGCGAGGCACAGCTGGGACCGGAACACCTGCAGCCTTCTTCTTTCTTCTTTCACCTTCATAAGGAAATACAAAACATATACAAGACTAGTTATGACATATGCACATTCATTTTCATTGAGAAATTTCTGTTCATCAGGTCTGAGGCCAAAATAACTTAATATAGGAAATTTGATGAAAAGATGTAATCTTTATTGTATGTACACAACCCGCCTCAGTGTGATGCATGTGTGTATATAGATATCCTTCTGATTCTCAACACATAGTGAGGCAAAAAGGGGTACTGATACAGAGGACATGGGTTCAAATCGCACCTCATTTACATGTATTATCTCTTCTTCACTGTGCAAGTTTTTTTTAACCCCAATCCCCCATCCCAACTGTCTGTTTGAGTTTCTTGACTCCTTACAATCTGGGTATAGTAGGTGAGGTTTGCCAGCTTTGATATCTGTAATATCATTAAAAAAGAATTTCATTGTAATGCGACTCTCTGCAGCCCATTTTATTTCAGTGACAAACACGACTGGGGGAGTGAGAAGCACATTATTCTTTGCTCTACCTCAAATGCATATAGTACCATGATGGATGAAAGGGACTAGGAATTTTTGCCTTCTGCAATGCCAAGAGAACATGTGCAAACATAAATGAAACTATGAGAAGTTTATATCTTCCTTTCTATTACAGGTAAAGGTGATGGTAATATTATAACAAATTAAAAATATGAGCTCAAAATTATCCAAAAAAAAAATAGCTGTAATACTATCTACAGTTTGATATGAAGATAAAAATAATGTTGCAGAAAGCTGATTGTCCAAAATAACCCTGCAATTTTATCTTTTATAGAAATAGATACACTATCTTACCCTAAAAATCTTAAACGGCCGCAATACTTGCTGCATTGTAATAACAGAAGCACCATAAATGAACAAAAAGAGAAGTGAGGAATAAATCATGGCATGGGAGGGAGAGATGGGGAGGAGGTGGGGGCAGGGTGATGGTGCGAAGAATGGGAAGTTGTTAAGGCTCAGGCCATTTAATTGTGGGAAGATGAACGTGAGTAAGAAAGTGAGACTATCCAAAGCTGAAATAAAACTGCCATTTATTATATTAATACATAAATTAATTGAATCATCATCGAATGAGTGATAGCAGGCAATTCTTCCCATTTTCATAGCACTCTGGATATAGTCATGAATCAATAAAAAAATACATACTACATACAAGCTGATAATATAACCTCCAGCTTAAATGTTTATGAGAATCAAAAAAACTAAGTCAAAAAGTGAAATACACATACTAGATGTTCTTGCAAGAAGACAACCAATAAGAATATACAAATCTACTGATATCAAGTGCTCTATGTAATGCAATATGCACATTATGTAAGGCAGAGCTTGAGCTGATGTCAGTTAAGGGAAGATGTGACCCATTCCTGAGCTCGTAATGCAGAATATATGGTGTGCAATTTATCGGCATAGGCGCACTAGAGTTGCTATGCAAAATTGCTGAATGATGCATTTCTTCCCTTGCAGGTGATCTTTGGACAACCGTTATTTGCAATCGCACCACTTGTTTGACATCAGATTTTACCCATGTCTCTTGGATAGTTTTATGCACGACAGTAAATAGGCTTCTCTGGATTGTTTGCCTAGATCCAAAGATACTCCATTTCAGAGTGGGTTGTTAGTTTCTTGTAATTCTGGGTCAACCTAAAAAATTCACCAAAGTTACAGAGAAATATGCATAAAAATATATAACAGACATGGGTTAAATCTAGTTTTAGTAACTGATGCTATCATCAGATCATCATCCTTAAAGGAGAAAACTGCACCTGCACCATTCAGCATCTTAGTGTGCAAGATGGCATAGAAACTCCAAATCATCTAAGATTGTAAGTTGCGCAACATGTAATCTGCAAGTCAACCTCCAGCAAAAAGTAGTGCCTCCATGTAGGAAGTAAGGCAGAATCAGTGAGACAGCGTGTAAGATTCAATCAGAATATTCACACACACATGTGAAAGGTGCACACACACTCCACCGCATACATATCACTCTACCTTATAAGTGTATCTGACTGGGAGCTACTGATGTATCATCACTGATTCACAGGTTGGGTTACTGTTCATTATTTCTCTCTACCACATTTTCATAAATCTAGACAAATATCCCCTGGCTAAGCTGGCAATTTGATAAGCTTGTGTTGTTGAGTCCCATTACTGGCTTTTCCATGCTCTATAATATGGTCAATATGGTCCATGCATAATGCAGTCCAACATTTGTGTTTGATGTGCAGACAGTGATAGAGCAAATACTGAACTATGTCTGACATCCGGAGTATCTATTGGTAATAAGAGACTTTGCAAGGAGAAATACAGGTAATTTAAGGGAGAATGACTGGTATCTTTTTGTGCTTCCTTCAAATTGTACAGACCTACGTCATGAACACTGGTGGTTATAGAAAGAATGAAAAAATCCAGAGAATATGATGACAGTGCAAACAGTATGAAAGAGTGGGGGAACACAGGAAAAGAGTAAAACAGAATGACAAATTCTGAAGAGAAAGACAGAGGAAATGAAAGACAAAGCAATGTGAAGAAGCTTGGAAGGAAAGATTGGAGATAGCAAAAGAGGAGAAAGAGACGAGAGTGAAAAGAAAGGGGGAAAAAGGAGATATTAAAAGCACACATTTACACTACTACAACCAGAATCTTTCTAAACAGATATTCAACACATTATCTACTGCCCACTCATCAAAAGGAGAGAGTTAGGTATGTTTTAATGACTGCTTTTCAGCTAGATTCAATTTCCAGAAAACTTCTCCAATGGCAAAAAACATAAAAACACATGGCTTGAATGAAGACTCTTTACAGCACTCAAGAACTTCTCAAACTACATAAACTCTTGAATTCATAAAGAATGGTGCTTCCAAGACTTGTCTGTTGGCAGGACAAATACCAATGATTCATTTTATGAGGGGGAAAGGATGGAGGGATGATAGGGTGGGGATGGCAGAGAGAAATCATTGGAGGAAGATGCTAACAGTGCAAAGACAACGATAACAGCCCTGCACACCTACACACACATACAAAGACATAATAAGCAGTGATGCAAGACTGGTTCAGTGGTGACAAAGGGGGTATACTGAACATTTGTCTTTCCAATGTCTCCTCCCACTGTAAAGCCTTTTTCCTTCCCTGATCCTATTCTTCAAAATATTTATTCCTCATCTACACCATCCTTTATACCACTACACAGTATAAAAGCAGCAATTTATGGTTTTGTTCATCTTGGCATTTAATCAGCAATTAAGAGGAGCCACTCTGTGCAAGAATACAGAACAGTTCAACTGAGCTTGATCTAGTGACCCTCTGTGGAGGTAACCAGGTTTCAGGTATAATCATTCATCTTTCCTATTTATCTGAGCATTATCGGCACTATTATTTCGGTAAACTCCTATCAGCAGTGTCATGTCAATCTTTATAGCAAGGCTGAAATAAAAAGTCTGTGTATTTATTTGCAACTTCAATTTTGGTTGCAAAATACTGCACATTTTGATTTTTCAATAAATGTCATGGTACCCATGTTAAAAAATTGCAAGTCTGATTTTGGCCATTTCTGAAGCACACTAAAGATATATGGATTTGCCTGTACAAGCTGGGTGAAAGACAACCAAATGAGTTGCTGGGTGGCCACTGATATCAAATATAAATGCCATAAGGTAGAAAATGACAAACAAGTTTTGACATAAAGTTGACAGTGACACATGACAGAAGGTAGAAAGTGACAAAAATGTGATGACATGGCTCATGTTATAGACAAAAGCAACACAAATTCCCAAAATGATTAGTAAAAACACATAGTTCTGTTAGTTTGGAAGTTCCCATACAAGTAGATAAAGATGCTTGACATTCTGGGTGCATAATTCATTAATCTGAATGCTCACTTATTAAAAGAAAACTACTTCTGTAGTGGCTTTAAAAAGCTATATATTAATTTCGTTTTTTATCTTGTGCTGGCTTTGGAATATGTTCTGCCTCTTTTATAAATGCCACTTCTGAAGTCACAAGGTAACATCAAGTTGCTAAAATATGCTAATTAAGGGCATCTAGTAGAATTTCATGATCTAAACTTTCAGGGAACTGGTTTTGGAAATTTGAAATCTCATTGTTTTCCAAGTTGTGAGGGAAATTCAGCAGAGAAATGTATAGCTCTGGTGTGGAGCTTTGAAATGAAAAAAAGAGGGAATTCCTGATCATGAACTTCTACTGTACATTTAAAATCAATTTCTGAAATTATAACTTATGCAACAAGCAAGCAACTCCAAAGCAGAGCTCATAACCAATACTTTCACCAAAGCAAACCAAGCTGCAGTTAACAAGAGTTCGATGTCAGTCAGAGATTTTATAAGTTAAAAATTACACTGGATAATTACATAAGACCATATCTTCTGGCTATTGTCAAGAGAGGAATGCTTTAAAATTTACTAAAGAATTTATGTCATTATAAACAGTATGTTGGCTTACTGGTAACTCACACGCTAACATAAAAGGGTGAAACAATTAAAGAAAGGTCCATTACTCCAACAGCAGCTGCAAAACCATATGAAAGAACCAACCAATGAAAACTTACGACCTGAGTCTTGGTCACCTGACTTCGCCTCTGCCTCTTCCATCTCCTCTTCCCCTAGCACTAGTACAGATATGTAGGGGAGCAAGACATGATTAAATATGAACACATTTCACAGTTTACAATCACCACGAAACACACAACAGACATTCCACAAAAAATTCTTTGGCTGAAATAATTAGGGCCTTCTTCCCACATCAGAGTCATGAAGAGGAGTATCAGAACATGTTTGGAATGCTTGCAGTGACACAGTAATCAAAGAAAATTTTTCAAGGGTTCTTAAATGGCAGTGATTTGAATACTGTTACAAGTGAAGCTTTCCAAAAGATAAGAAAAAGAGTGATTACAGTAAAGAAATGATCCCTCTCATAACCCATCCCCCGCACAGCCCCAACAACATAACATCCACTTGTAAATCAATGTTGAAGGGCAGAATGCAAACTATTACTGAGCACTAGTTTTTTTTTTTCTCAGCAGTTGAAGATTGTTAAGAACTAAAGGCAAAAGCATTTTCTCTCACCCAGCAAAATTGTGACAAATGCATAGCCAGTCTAAACAATTAGCAAAATTATCAAAACAGACATTCAACCACCGAAACAGCACACGATACTAATTAAATGACAATGTGCAACACTACAAAAAGATGTGTAGCATCTACACAAGCAACACATAAATCATCACTATCTGCTGCAGCTCCATCTATCAGTCCCATAACACCCATTATGAAGAAAATCAAAAAAGGAAAAAAGATGCACATAGAGAAAACAAAAATTTTTTTTCCTGTATAACAGTCAATTCATATCACTGTTGTCCTCAGCATCATCATCTTACCAGTGCAACATCATCACTTTGTTCGTTCACATAATACTGATCATCATTATATGATTTATTATGGTTGTATTCAATGTCTTGAGAAATGTATTGTATTTGTATGTTATACTTAACAGACAAATAAAGTTGAGTTTAAAAAAGGAACTAAAAAAAAACCAGTCAATTCAATCAATACAATCAACTTAATCACAACTTGCCAAGAGCATAGTAAACATTGTAAATGGAAGGATTTATGATTATCTACTGACTTTTAGATAGAAATACAGCATTTTGTAAGATAAAAACATTCCGATTGAGCAGATGTTGAGATTACCTGGGTTGTAATTAAGCAGCGTCAACAGTATTTGATATACTGGGATGAGATGTGAAATGTGGATGCATCTTAAGTTATCATTACAGTAAGGCCAAAGATGCAGAAGACTTAAATTTTTATCTGGATCCCTCTAGTGTACTGATCCATGTGACCTGCACATCTGATATTGAAAGTTTCCAGTCTTGGTCCTTGGAGACACTCATCACTCACTCCTGGGATTTACAGCACTGGTTTATGGTACTTCTACAATCAATCTATGGGATTTCCAGTATTGGCTAACATAGTGGCAGTGAAGTTTGGACACTTGGTGTGAATGGTTCCTGGTTTGAATCATGTTAGTGATGATGTTTTTCCCTGGGTATTTTTCCCAGAATTTTAGGAGGCACCCTTCTGTTTCCAGCCTAATAGGATTTCAAGTCTCATCAATGTGCTGAAAGGGATGTTAAGCCTAACTCTTAACAATAACTCAAACATCAGTACTAGTCCAAGGGGTTTCCAGAACCAATCTGTGGGATCTCACCCGAATCCTAATCTATGGAATCTTGAATGCAAATATCTGGGATCTCCAATATTGATCCATGCCTTCTTCAATACTGATCCATGGGGTCTCCAGAACTGATTTGTGGGATTTTCTGTCCTAATCCACATGATCTCAAGTACAAAGGTATGGGATCCTAATGGCTTCTTCAGTATTGATCCATGGGGTTTCCAGAACTGATCTATGGGATCTTGTTCTTATGGAATCAAGTGCAAAAGTATGGGATTGCTATTACTGATCCATAGGTTCTCCAGTACCGATCTATGGGTGCTCTACAACTGATCTGTGGGATCTCCTGTCCTAATCAATGGAATCTCAAATGCAAATGTATGGAATCTCCAATCTCAATCAATGGGGTCTCGACCACTGACCCATGGGATCTCTGGTGCTAATTAATGTGATTTCTAGTGAAATATATGGGATCTTCATTACTGAACTGGATCTCTAATACTAATCCCAAGGATCTCTAATACTGATATATGTAATCTCCCTTATATTTCTAATCCAAAGGATTTTAAATACTGACTTTAGGGATCAACAAGTCTAGTCACAAGAAATCACACCATCCACATGCAGGGCATCTCTGAAATTCCAAACTCCCATCACAGACCTGCTAGTCATGGGGTTGCTGAAAGGCATTTTATACAGTGTTTCAAGAAAACAATGAAATCTCACAAAAGTCTTCTAGATCAATGATTATCTTGAGTTCATCTTATCAAAGACAACAACTCATAAAAACATCACTTCTCACCTTGTGCTGTGGTGGGCAGGTCAGCCAGTTGTCCATCTACACTCTTCATCTTGCTGTCGTAGAAGGCTCTCAGTTTATCCATATCCTGTTGTAGCTTCACCTTGTTGGATTTCTCCTCTTCAAAAGCAGCTTTCATCTCACTCATTTGCTCTTCATACTCCTACGATAAATGTTCAAAGAGAAGGACATAACTATATAAAGCAGCACATCATAAGTGACAAAATCGTTCTCAAATATGCAGACTGACAGAAACATGAAAAACAAAATTCTCTTTTAAATTTCCTAGAAGATATCTTTCCTTTTGATTACATCTGCAAACCAGTGGTGAGTCATATTTGCTAATCATAATGCAAACAAACTTGATAACATGATATGCAAACAGGTGGTCATAAAAGAAATTAACTTTGTGTATGTATACACAAATTATACAGATTAGTTGATAGTCCTTCACAAAGTTTGCATGACTATATCTGTTTGGAGATAATTCTTTCTGAATTTCATATTATGGCATCTGCAGAGCATGCAACAGAATCCAAGCTAATCATGATGCCATCACAGAATGGAAGTGATAGTATCAGCTTATTCATCTTTCATCATCTGAACAATTCTAGTCATTGTAAAGTGTATTATTTGAATTTCCACTTGCAATGCCGAATCATTCACCTTATAAAAGCCTTTACCTGTGCTAATAAAATACTTATACCTCAATATTTGATCAACAACATGCAATATCAACTTCTGAATGAGAGATGAAAGAAAGCATTGACAGCAACTCTAATGTCTTCCAATAAAAATGGCTTATGTTGTTTTTTATTCACTTCATATTAGTGATCTATACTGTGTGAATACTCATCTTCCAACAAAATACTTTTGTAAAACTGCAAAAGTCCTTGATGTAATAACAGAAGTAAAGACAAGGCATAAAGACAAAAATTTTGATGAAGCAAAGAGCCATTTTTCAAACAGAACCGTCTAGCTTATTCAAAACTAGTATAAAAATATGAACACTGACAGGTGGGAAAAGAGAGGAATACTGCTTATAAAAACCCATCTGAAAGAAACAAAAAAATAATAGAATAGTATACAAGTAAAAAAAAATCAGATGTGACCAAAGCTGAACTAAAAACCAAAATTTTCCACCAAAAGGCTTTCATCAAGGATTAAACTTTAACACCTACAACTCTATATGAACGGACATAATAATACATACAAACACACACACACACACACACCCACTGTTTTCTAAAACAGTTATAGCAAGATGCAAGCCTTTTGTCAGAAAATGTTACAAGTTTTCTTCACTTTCTCTTGCACTTGCACATACCCTTTTTAATTTCTCCTTCTCAGCCTCCAGTTCTTCTCTTGTGTCCTCAGAGGAGATGACAGAGTCTCTTCCAGTCTCCACTTTCTTCACTGCACCAGCCACTGCGAAAATATAGGTCCAAATATCACCAAAGTCAAAGGTAGTTGACCCATTTCATTTGACTAAAGTTTCACTGTCAAATTTGATGAATGGATACAAATGTAGCCCAAATTGCAAATTGTCTATCACTAAGATAGTGAAGCTTGTGAGCTGTTCTCAATGCTCCAATGACTGTTAAATCTGAGGTTTGTAGTTCAGGCTCTCAGGCTTATGCTGTATGCTCAGAAAAGACAGTTAAATCTTAATTCTGTTTCTCACTTAAGGTGTAGAACTGAGAGGATAAGGCTATCATACCTTAGTATCTAACAATGATTCTGCTATGAATTTTGTCTGTATTATGCAGGACAATCAACTGCGTGAAGGTCTGTTGATCTAAGTAATACACTTTTATGAATGACATGTAAAATAAGGTAGGGGATTCTCAACAAGCTTCCTGAAATTTGCTGTGATTAAACAAGAGGTGCAGCCAAGCAGATTGTGCCTTTGTGGATTTTTGTCAGGTCAGGAGTCTTCTTGATTCAAGCCATTTGAGTCTTAGTACACAAAATGCCCATTAACAGGCATACTAGTTTAAATAAAATGTTTCCTCATTATTTGCTCTTATCCACATAAGATATACAAATACTGTAAAAATACTAATCAAATGAAACAACTGGAGAGGAGGAAATACAGCCCATAAATTACAGAAGTAAAACTTTAAGATACTGCTGCATGCCTTTTTGTGTTCCTTCATTAATACTGATCTTGTGGCCTTCAAATTTCATGCACCATTTGGTAATAATTGTCCCTGGGATGCTATTGCATAAATTATAGAAAGACTTTAAATCTTCAGATATTTCAGAATGTTTATTTCAGTTGCAATGCATTCAATTATCAACCTAATTTTGACAAGGGTACTGGGGAGAAGTATCAAAATCATAACTAGCAATTATATGTACTGCAGACAGCAAAAGTTGTTCTCTCTCCATTGTGCTCAGTCTCTCTCTCTCCCTTTCTCTTCAATCAGCACTGTGAATATGCCATCTGCTCAGCCATGATGATCCCATTGGTAGAATGGGGAGTTATTATTATATAATATGTCAAAATGCAAGTTTTCCTTGTGTTTTTTTTTTTTAAATGCCACACAATAGTAATCACTGTTCCAACCCAGCACAGGAGGCAAGATCTTTTGCATCTCTTAATTGCAGAATATTTTTTTAAAATGTGTGTGGCCCCTAGATATGTGATAACTACTGCAATAAACAGGATCTGTGTCACATGGTTAAAGAGTTTTACTGAACTGGGCACCGCTTTTGGTGACTTTAAACAAATCCAAAGTGAATGATGACTGGTTAAATGGTTTTGCTGGAATACAAGAATAAACTAACTCTGAATAGGTCAATTGCTCCAGAAAACATTAAATAACATCACTGAATCAGACTATTATAACTACAAAAGCATAACTACATACCAGCAATTCCTGCTTCTATAGGTATCTGTCCAGCTAACATGGCCTTAAGCTTCTCAATTTCTTCCTGATACTGTCTTAGCAAAGCATCCTTAGGATCCTCATTGATCTTGGGCTTGTTCTTAATGTTTTTGGCCCTATTGGCATAACGGAGGGTGGACAGGGTCTCGTCATAGTTGTTGTCAGCAGGAGACAGGCATGCTACCATCATGGTTTTTGTGTTACCACCAAGAGAGTCCTGAGGAAGAGTATGAATGCTGTAACACTGCTGAGGTCTGGCATTAGGGGCGCTGAGGCAAATGCCTAGGCCTGTGTTAGGCAAATAACAGCTTTGTTTTTCCATTTGAGTCATTTTCACAGGACATTGACTGCTGATAAGGCTGTTATATGTTCTATCACTTTTTCAATTGCATATCAGAAATGTCCAAAAATATCAGACCATTTCTCACAATGATAATAAACTGTAAGGGAGTTAACCAAAATATTTACAATCCTTCATAATGAGGTGCACAGCAATGTATAGAATAAGATCTTGATAAGCTTGGCATATATGAAGAAAACTGAACTTATTGAGAAATATTTGATATCAAGGTTTACCTACGAAATGAAATGATAATATATTATTGAATCCACTGATATAAATTCATACAATAACAAGATATACTAAACGAGTATTTAATATTAAGGCTCCATTGTTTTCATTTGCCTGTTTGAGTGTCATACTCTTTTTACACATGGATTTTGATGAATGAAAATATGCTTGAAAGTGATAGAATAATACTTGTATGCCTATCTGAGTAATGGAATTTAACACACGAAAGTATAACTTATAACTTGCCTGCAAAAGCCTGGTGAGTTTGGAGTCTCTGTAAGGAATGTGCTTTGATTTGCCATCTACAAGTGCTGAGATTACATTGCCCAATGCAGACAGGGACAAGTTAATCTTTGTAGCTTCTTTCAATCTGTCACCAGTAGCACCTGAAATGTAGATAATACAAAACACTGAAGCTGAAGTAGTTGTTACTACACACTTTTCATTTAAGCCGATATTTCAGACAACACAACTTTATCTGTATTAAAGTTAAATACGAGCCATATTGCTTAATTGCACCCACTGCTCAATCACAACTCCTCACTTTTGTAGAGTTGTAATAAGGCAGAGTAGCCTGTACACATGTTACTATGCTCCATACAACGAAGTATACAACATCACACTGCTCATTCAACAATGCAGTATGTGAAGCTGCAAACCAACTCACGAAGCCTGCCACTTTAAATACTGTAACTTTGTGTTTGATGCATTATCTCCAAAGCCTGCCTGGGGTATACAACGAGTCCCATGATGAGATTTTCATTAATTTGAATACAACTGCATGCCCCACACTAAGAGTGCTGTGGTTCCAAATTTTATGAAAGGAATACTTCACACTGTCTAGAAACTTTGCAGCTCACTGATTTACTGTCCCTTTCAAAATTTTGAGAGAGAAAATTGATATCAAACATCTAGTATTTGAAATTTAAAAGTATATCCATAGGAGTCTTTTAAATGGTCCATGGCCATATGTAAGCAAGGCTTCTAAAGGTCAAAATTACGTTTCTCTTCTATGAAAGACATCACCTAAATCTCTCAATATATCCTTCGCCCTAATCTATTTACATCCACAAATCTGAAACCCTGGAGAAATCTTTTTCTTCTCAAACCTGTTTCAACAGGCCTCAGGCATAATGATAAAAATGTGTATGCCTTTTCTAGTCATCTTGTGCACTAGCTGTGAGTGCTACATGCTATAAGAGCGCATGGCCTTACTGTCATTGTTGACATACATCTCGTTTTTGGTAAAAGAACGTCTGTGCTTGCATTCTGATGGTCGCTATCAGATGTTTCTCCTTCAACTAAGGCTGACTGCAATGACTTTTAATTTTTTCTCGGACTGATCATTATTTATTTGCCAGTTAATGGCAGACTGATTGATGTTTTCAACTCTGAATCTTTGTCTAGCAAGTGTCCAAATGGCAAAATTATAAAAACAACAATTAGTTAATGTGCAAGAACCTCTGCATATGAGTTGTTATGGGTTTGTGACAAAAGGCAATTTGAAAACTTCTGAAATGCCACCAAAAAAAGCAGAGTATGAGCATATTACTTTGTCACAGGAATGGAGGGCCATGCTTGACCTAAATGAAATGAAGCAAGGTCCCAGAGTGAGTAAACAGGCGTCAGCTTGACACTCTCACCTGTCTTTCCTTGTCTTTCACTGCCTGCGAGATCCACCAAATTCAGCTTCCCAGCTCGAATATGATCCTCCCCTTCTTCATCCTGCGTGATCATTTCCATGTATATTGTGAAAATGGAGTGACTTCGAGATGAGTCTGCGTTCATTAGAGTGGCACCTGTACTACGGTTGTGCCACCCTTTGTTCATTATGTGTTCACATTCTGACACATTGTGCACAGGATGCATGGACAAACCTGTGAGAGAAGAGAATAAAGAAAAACAATCTTTGGTAAAGTAATGAAATACATATTTAAATTTCATGAAAGCAGCAAAGTGATGTTTTGTAAACTGTGATAACAGTTTCTTCTTTTCTGCGTTCAAATATGACCATGCTATAGGTTCAGCTCGGCCTGGGTCACGAACAGGACTGTGCGCCGGGGTTCCTCGCCGGTCCCATATAGTTTGGTCTGCAGGGGGGCCAGATCCTCAACCTCTGCTGGGTGTAGGTGGGGCAGTCCTGGAGAATATGCTCCACAGTTTGTCTGTCTACTCCACAGTCACAGGAAGCAGTCTCTCTAACACCAGTTTTGTGGAGGTGTGCCCTGAGACCACAGTGTCCTGTTCTCAGTCTGAAGATGATAGACTGTTCCTCCCTGTCCAGGGCATTTAAGCTGTCAGACTCGGGCTGGTAGCCTCCATTTTCCTTCCTCCATTTCTTTTTGAAAGACTGCTTTAGGAGATTCTTGACCCCCTTCTGGCTTTGTAGTATGTGGGGCTGTGGAAGGCTGCCTCCCGTTTTTGCCAGATCATCTGCCTTTTCATTTCCATAGATGCCACAGTGGGCTGGCATCCATTGCAGGACAAGTTATTCTTTCTCGGCCAGAATGCTGATGTTGATCCTCAGATCTGTGATTTGTTGGTCCTGTTTATCACTAGAGAGGGCTTGGGGGATGGATCTGGCATCACTGAGGATCACAATTTGTCGACCAGTTTGGTCCTGAGCTGTGAGATATTGGACTGCTGCTAGCACTACAGTGGCCTCAGCCCTGTAGTTAGCGCAGATGTCACCCGCGGCAATTGAAGGTATGTTTGTGCTGCTGTTGGGGTAAGTGATGTAGACTCCATTGCCTCCATTTTTTGTTGCATCTGCAGCTGAACCATCTGTGTATGCCCGGATCCATGAGGTGCTGGGATATGTCTCTTCCAGCATCGCTAGAGCCATGGTCTTTTGTTGTGTCTTTGTTTGTTCGTCCTTTGAGGTGATGCCTGGGACGTCCAGAATGATTTTAGGCCAGTCCAGACCAGATGCCCATGGTTCAGGCACTAGTTTCTCGCAATTCGCAGCTTCAGTTTCCAGTAGATCTGAATGTTTTTTCTGGAGCTTCCTTGCGACGTGATTACAGCTTTGTCTTTTAAGTCTGTTCTTTGTCCTTTCTTAAAAATTTTGTGTGCAATGGGTGGTCTGGTAATCTCTTGAGCTTTCAGAACTGAACCAAAGTTTTAAGTTGTCTCCTGTGTTCAAGAAGTTCTATGTCGGCTGTCTTTTCCATTTCTCTGATAGGGGTGGTTGTGATAACAGTAATACTGAGGGAATGCCTGCTCATGCAACTAAACTCATTATTACCCTAGCAGACTAGATTACTCAATAACTTGCTCAGCTCACTGCAGAGCATACACAATTGTGCCATTTCACAAATACTTGATAACATGCATGTTATCAATTGCAACAATAATGCAACAATAGCTTTCCCAGCTTATAGGCAGTTACTGCTGACAGCTAACCATTTTGTCGATGGGATGGACTTAGGAAATCTAGAATGAAATTTTTCGTTTTGCTTGCATTCACATAATTTAGTAGGTAAGCATTAACAGTGTCATCCTAATTATCATTTATTAAAATTCTGACATTGTGGTGAGCTCATATGATGATCAAAGCACCTTAAGAAAATATATTAATGAAATCTCTGCAATAATCTTTTCTACTGAAATGAAAAATCTGTGGCTAGATTAGCTTATCCAAAATAGAACTTTACATTGCTGAACCTAAGGTCTCAAATCTGACAGTTAATAAGGAAGGATTACTGAGACATCTGTCATGGGTGTAGGGTGGCCCCTTGGGACAGTAAAAAGCAGTTAAAGAGTCATGCCTGCCAGATTTCCAGTCATAACATTGCGCCTGAGAACTGTTATGTTAGCATTTTGAGGCCATATATTCTACAGTAGGTCTGATGACAATAACTTCACTGTAAAAAGGGTAGTATTGGGACACCTCAGCTAGTGCAAATAAAGCCATTGTGGCAGTTGAGCTTATCTAAAACTGCTGCTAAGAGGATGCAATCATATAACACTGATCACATTCACAAGCAATTAACAGAAAAGACCAATTCTGCAAGCAGGTGATAACACTGAGTTTTCTTGCTATGGTACACACCTGTTTTTCACTTCGGTCATCATGTAAATGGATGAAAAGTAATATGCTACTGCCTAAGCAAATCTGATAAACATTTGATTTCATGCTTTTTGTATCCATGCTCTTCTGTAAAATGCTGTTGTGTTTTGTCACTCTCTGGGTGAATGTTAATACATTAGGTTGTATTCAAATGGGTAAACAGAAGACTAAAAAAAAAAAAAATACCATTGACATAAACTCCTTTCTCTGGATGCTCTTTCAATTCCAGTTTTGCCTTAGAATCCTTGCCTAGCAAGTCACGGATTTCTTCATTGTAAATCTCAAGGTAGGAGGCGTGGATGAGAAATTTTGTTCCTTGCTTGATGCTGGTTGTCTCAAAAATGTGAGCAAATGCCCTGAGGAAATGAGAGGTACAGAGCAAAAGTGTTAATAATATTTGTTTTATTTCTGTCATTACCATGTAAATTATCATTTCAAAAACAAGACACATGACCCAATATTAGGAAACTTTTCAAGCTAACTTGTAATTTTTCAAAATTTCATTAGTTCTTTTATCTGCACTCATAAGACCCTATTATCATATCGGAAGACCCCAAAACAATGACAGAAGAAAGGCTTAGTCACGATATGCCATTTTATTAGCACCTCAGAAACGTCAGTTTCAGCTGACTGAGTTATTTTGCAGTGGCCATTTTGCTTCACTATAATGACCTCTGCAGACATCAAACGTCTCCTGTTAAAGCCATTCAAACGCTCTCTGTAATCCAAATTGCTGTGGCATTGCAGGTTGTCACAGGGTGTTATTTCACCACATAACCCAAGCTGACGAAAGTAAATATCAGAACTATACAAACTGTTACTATGGTACCAAATGTAACGCCTGAGCATGCCTCAAAGTCACTCAAAGCCTTCTCACATTATGCATAATTCTGCACAGTCCATAGAAATGACCTCCCCTGACAATATCTTACGCTTTTACAAAGTGCTTAAGAATACTGTTAGTTTCAAATCAAGGGTTTTCATTACAAGCATGCTTCAGTATATATATATATCAGCTAAAACTTACCTGGGAATGATGCCCCTCTGCGTGGGTGGATCTGTGATGCCTTGCATAGAAAAACTTTTTCCACATCCAGTTTGCCCATAAGCAAAAATAGTGCCATTATACCCCTCCGTAACACCCTTGAAAACAGAATACAAAATTGCCATTAAGAATCTTAAATGAACGTATAGGACAGCCAAATATAATCTGAAAATAATGGGGGATTCCATCACATTTATTTATCTGACAATCTTCTTAACTGCTTTTCATTATTAATTCTTTCATGATTTCATCTCACACAGAATCGTAAGTAGCATCCTTGCAGCCTCCACAGCACAAAAGGGCGTTGTGGGTTAGGGGCACCCACAGAAAGGAGAACACAACTGGGATAAAGCAAAAAGACAAAAAAGGAGAGGAAAGATATGGGTAGAGGCCCCCAAGGTATGATTTTGTGGATGAGGGAAGGGGACCAGGTGGTTATGACCCTGATCTCCAGATGTAAAATAAATCTTTTCTTCTCTCACTGAAATAAAATTGACAGAGCTCCAGATTCCTATGCAAAAGCTTCACAAATCCTACATTTACACTGCTTCTTCTTTTTGCCGTTTAATGATAAGTCTGTGTTGGCAGTGGTGTTTTTAGTAACATTTACAAGGGATTTAATTAACTCATGACAAATAAAAGAATCATCTTCAATACCTCAACAAGTGGATAGGCTATTTCCCCATAAATCTTTTCTGTTGTTGAATCAACAAAGTAGGCACCATCAAAAGTGAACATCTTTGGGGGAGCTTTCTCATCATGTGGATTGGTGATGCTACATTGTCCTTTAGATGATTCCATGCTGATAACAGTCTTGCATTTTAGGCCCTTCTCTCTGTCATTCATCGGCCGACAGCGGACAATTACCTTTACACATTCAGCCATCTTTGTGAGTTGTATAAAGCTGTTCTCATTCACTGAAAGATAAAATGTTACAGTTTCAACAGTTACCCTTCTGTCACCATTTTAGTCCTAGTCCTGTAAAATATGCTTTCCCTCTTTTAGGCATATGCAGATGTCAGCGCATTCAAGCAGCTGAATAGACTATGGGAGGAATTCTGAATGACATTCATATCTGATGTGGAAGTCCAAATGAGACTCACTTCTGATGCTCCTGTCTCGACAAACATTAAAATTAGGGACTCGCCTTGACTGATGCTCCTGTTTCGATACGCATCAGGGTTTGGGTTAAGGGTAAGTTTAGGGTTAGGGATAGGGCTGGGTTGTATTGGTGGGCATGGGTTCCAATTAGAAGTGTAAGTCTCATTCAGAAATACTTCCTAGATTAAAATTTTTCATTTTTTAATGTATCAGTGGTTAATTTCATAGAGGTGAATTCAAAACTGCACCACTTCTTTTAAAAAGACTAGTCTAGATCTACTCACAACTACTGATTACCCATTTATTCATTGGCTGACTCCTTTCAGACCTGATTATCACCAAGGACTGTAATACATGATCAGGAGACTATTTTCATGATCAGATTAATCAATATATTTGTTAGGTCTACAATGTTGTTATGCTCACAGGAGGGCCATATAGGTTCTATTAGATTATATCTTTTCTAGTCAATATGGAGCTCAAATGCGCACAAAAACATAAACATGTTGTTGACTACAACGCCTTCGTATTGCTACAGCCGCAGTGCGCTAAACAATTCTACATAAACATTAAAGTATGTGCTTTCGAATGAGTCGAAATGTTAATACCTCAAGCGTTGCCAAGTGTAAACAAACCGTCGCAAGGCGGTGGTTGACTTTCTCAAAGTTTATCAATGTCAAATTTACGGGTTTCTGTCTTGAATAATGTATAGCTACAAGTTATGCTGCTGTTGAGATTTATCTGTGCGCAAAACCATCTTTATTGCGGCACTTGTTGCACTGTAATCTTCGAATTTCTCAACGTTAACCTTCTCACAACAGCGACATGATTTAGGATTCCGGAAGTTCAGGAATCGGTGAAATATGCAAAAGTTTGCCTAGTTTCCGAGCAGTAATTTTCGTTTCGGTCCTAAGTCTACCACACATCCCTGATATTGACTAGTAATGATTGGGAGCCTAAATTGAAAAGAAAGAACGCACACAAAGATATTGATCTTCTATATGAACTTTTGCTCTTTTGTTGTAACAAACTCTTTCATCCCCG
>JAWQUT010000170.1:893103-907575 GCA_033807755.1 Ellobium chinense
GGGGGGAGGAGAATGGGGAGAAGGTAGGCCTTCACAATTATGTCACATGACCAGCTGATCGTGAAATCATGTGACATCTATTTACGTTCGAGCGTACCGAGTTAACTGAGGACAGGGTGAGGGGTGGGAATAGCATAACCACACGAGGCGACAACTGAGGTTAGGAGTTGGTCTACATTGGGTTGCAGCAAACAAACGTCACCTCCCGGAGCGACAGGCAAAAGATTCACAAGGCCTGAAAGCTGCAGAATGTCTTCAAAGAGGATCTTTGGGGATCAAAACAGACCAGCGATGATTGCTTGCCCATTGTGTGCAGCAACGTAAGTTTACTAGATCTAACCTAGTTTACTTTAGGCTTTAGACCTTCTGTAATTGCCAGGTTATTACCTAAGCTGTGGAATAATATCAGGAAGGCGGGCGGGTTTGATCGTTACCTGTTTATTGTACCTCTGAAACGCAAACCAGGTGCGTATATTAATTAATCAAATAGGAGGGCAAGTAGTTATAGTAGTCTGACACATACTGTGATGCAACTCTAGAATTAGTTTGCCTGATGCCGTTTAGGTAATCCTGGATTCCAAAACAACTTCAAATAATTAATAATAAGGCCGTCTCAAAATAATACATTAGGAGGATTTCCAAATTCTCCTGATAGCTCAACCAACATATTACTAGATCCTAAGTTCCTAATCCTAATGCCCCTCAAAATAGGATCCCTATATATCAGGAGGAGTGTCAGTCAAGATGGAAAATACATTTTTGGAAGTGCTCTTAAAAAATAAGCAAATATATAGGCTCTCTGTTCATCCATCCATCCGTCGGTTCACTCAGTGAGCTGTCTCATAATATTAAAGGAGTGGAGTGGATAAAAGGAATATAATGTGCAGTTATTTAACAGAGAGATTTAATTTTATGTTTTCAAGCAGATCACATCAGTTACACAAATTTCTGCAGCTGTAATGCTGAAGTGTATTTTTTACAGGAAATCCACTTGACACTGAGACTATTTTTCCTCATTTGCTCATAAACTGGACTGTCACAATGATTTCACTAGGTTACATGAGGTGGGGAGTCATTACCCCTTTGTCATAAATTTAAAGGGGGGGGGGGATTGAAAATTTTCAGAGGGATGTTAGGTTTTTCTCAAGTTACACACATTTTAAAGTGTAGAAAAGAAGAGAGCTGCATTTGATTTGAATTTGTGAAAGTACCAATTAAAAAAAAATATCTTGTGAGTTATGCATAGTATCTGTATGGTAATCATCAACTTCATGCAGAATTATGTTGGGAAAAATCATCTTTTACATTGTTCAGATACAATCACATGCAACAACATGACATTCAGAATCAGCTTTGTTTTTAACATCTTTGTTTTTTTCTTTGTCCGCATCAAGCCATCTGCCTGTAAAAGGGAGTTTGACCAATGGAGTCTATGCCTGCACATGTGAGAACTGTGGTAATTTCTTCAAGTTCAAGGCTGTACAAGACTTCAAGAGCTCTGTTACATTCACCATCAATGGCAAGCAGTACACAGGTTGGAATATGGGATGATAGGAATGGGTGTGGTCATACGTAAGATTGAAATCACTTTAGCCAATTTTTAAAGTGCTCAAATGTTACATACTTCAGTATAAGTAACTGTTACTGATAATAATTCAATTTAAATGAATTTATATATTAACATCTCAGTGCTCAGGAATTGAGAAAAGTGAGATCTAAGCCAAAGCTCCAGAGGAAAGAAGTACAGAAATTGAAAATGTATTGTAATTATATCCCTTAATCACATTTCACTAGCCTGGACACTGACATTAAAGATAATATTAATTTGATGAAATAAACATTGTGGAGCAATCCTTATGATATCACATACTACACTGAGGACACAGTGTGTGTTGATAGAATGATTTGAGCTAGCATTGCATAATCAGTGAACTTGAATCAGCGAACAATAGCATGTGTTTTAGATTCTGAGAACGCAATCCATGAGCGACAGTGTACTTCTTAAGATACTATTTCTACTGAATTCAAATGTACCTATGGTATCATCAACAGATCTTGACTTGAATAATATTTGTTTTAATAAAAAGTGTGAAGCAACCATGATCATGGTCAAAGAGATGGTGTCAGCAGAAAGGGCTATATGTTGTTGGTGTGGATGACTTGCCATACCTTGTTAGAGAATGCACATTCATTTAGGCAAGATCTAACAGTGCCAATCACAATTAGACCTGTGGTCTGTCAGCGGAAATGAGCAATGTAATGGGGAAAAACAAAGAAGAAAAATCACCATGGCTAGTAAGACTGGGGTCTGCGGTGAAAAAAAAGTTGTTGCAGCCAAGACAGTAGTAAGATAAGATAAGATAAGATGACTTTATTGGTCCGTATTCTGGAAAATTGTTTTGATTCAGCATCAAACAGTAATGACATTAATATATAACAACAAAAAAAAAACAAGAGACACACACACGCACGCACGCACGCACACACACACACACACACACAGAAAGAGAGAGAGAGAGGCAGGCATGCACGCATGCACACACATACACATTTGACTGGAAAACGTTAGTCAAAAACATAGCTTGCACAATTTGATTCAAAGGTCAGATGAAGAGGACCCCCTAGTGATTCTCACAGAGTGTGGGACAAATTAATTTTTGTAACGTTCTGTGCGTGATGTAACTGTTGAAAAGTGGATGAATGGTGTCTCCGAGTATTTGTTTAACTTTAGCCAAACTTTAGTAGGGTTATTTTATAAAGTGAAATATTTGGCCTCACAGTTAGAGTAAGATCTTAACTGAAATGGAACTGCAGGATCTTTGGGCCTTGGCTTCAAACATAGCACTCAAAATTTTCCCTGTAAAATTTTTAAAATGGGTACCTGCTAAAGGCAGTGGAAGATATTGTCAGAATGCTAGTGATCAGCACTTGTAAATAACAGTGGAACTGTGTGCTCCACAGGAAGTTGAGAAAGTCCTAGGGTGATCAGACCTGTGAGGGTAATAACAGTGTGAGGTCATTTGAGCAGACACTGTTATTATTGCTATATTTGACAAAACAGTTGCAATGGATGCATACAGTACAGAGTTGGCCATATTTGTTCACAAACTGTCCTATGTCTTATGCCATCTGCTGCCTCTAGCTTTGTGATCACACCTTAATAATTGGTCTCTGACAAAGTATGTCATATAGGATAATTGCCTGCTTCAGCTAGACTTGCTTGTTCATCACCAATATGACATGACCTGAATAAAATGTCCTAATGAAAGCAGTTTTGCTTTCTCAGTTAATAGAGGATTTATGTTATTAATGTCCTTGTTGAACTTGACGTATGGGCTATTCAAATAGAGGTAACTTTTAAAAATAAATGCTGTAGTCATCACCACAGAGTGTTACCAATATTCATGCAACTGGCAGGTATTTATATCAGTCCCAGAGCCTCAGAATCATATTTTGTCACCAAAAGGTCCTACTAACTCCCCCATATTATATATCACAAACAATGAAAATTCCTTTTTCTAAATCTGGGCAAGCCCGCTGTAAATGCTTTGAAATCAAGGAAAGTTTGTAAAGATAAATGCTCTAACAGGATTGAAATTAAATGATGTCAAATATACTTCAAGTCTCTGGTTATTTGTCTTAGTCTGTAGCAGCAGACCTTAAACAATATAAGTTACTGGATAATTAAAGAAGGCAGCTGACTCATTGTGTGGATGAGTAACAGAACATTTGTACCATGAGTGCCAATAATAGATTATCACGCTTGATAACCTGGATTTATTCAGTGACTCATCTCTTGTGTCAGCTGATCAGGATATAGCACTGTAAAATCCATGTAATGGCAAGACCCCTGACCTTTCAAGTTTCACCCAGAATATTTTGAAAGCAAATATGCATTTCAAGGATAATATACAATAGTTCAAACATGAATGTAGCCCAGAGTTTGAATTGTTAATGCAGGTACATTTTTCCATATATTGCATGTGTTTGTATTATGAATGAGATGAAAACATTGTATGACATTGTAATACAATTTCCCTTCGGGGTAAATAAAGTCGTATTTTCATTTTTTTTTTATCATATTGTGCATATTAAGAGCAAAGTAGAATAGGAAAAGTTGTATGTCAGCTACATAACACATGTCTGCTGGTCATATCTGCCTGATGTCACATCTCTTTTCCCTGAACTAATCCTTCTAAACAAGGTTCTCTTCTTTATGGAATACTAATTCTCATTTCATTAGGATACAGCAGCTAAACCAGTCAGAAAAACCTTCACTAGGGTTGTAATCTTGCTACCCTATTCTTGTATTCTCAAATTCTATGGCATAGTTTGATATGAGAATCTGCCTTGTCACAGGCTATCACAAGATTTAGGTCACCTGACTGCTGTGATTTCAACCCTAATAGGCTATGGCAAAGTATTGAGATATATTTTTTTTGCACTATATCAGTTATTGCAGGTGAATGTAAAATAACAACACGTTTTTGTGTGGGTGTCAGTAATAGAGGGTGATAATAAGATAACTGTTTCATTTTGGCCTACATCTCACAACTCATAATACTTTGAATCTGATTAAAAATATCTAAACAACTTTTATTACAGATAAGAAAAGAAATTGCTACGTAATAATGCCTCTGCTTAGTAAACCCAAGTTTTAAGTCACTTGTTTGGCAATGTTATGGTCATATCCCTGCCTAAAAATTATACTGTCAGAAGTCCTTTAAATCATTTCTTAGTATTATTTCCAAGTGATGATATGTCCTAAATGGAGACCTATATCTTAACTGTATCAGATAAAATTATGTAAGAGTAATGAAAATTACTGCAAGTTGCATGCACCAAACTGGTAATTGCTCTTAAGCTATTTGCTAAACTTGTCACCTACAGGGAACTCCTGTAACAGCCAAACCTAGTGTGCAGCTTATGCATTGTTACTGTGCTTATATGATATGCTATTTAACCAAGGGACTCTCTACAAACTTTGGGAGATAATACTGGTTAATGAAAAGTAATTGCAAATTTGGCTTCATATTGCAACACACAGGCTGATGTAAACATGAATGCTTAGGTCTTTTAAAATAGCATTACTGCCTACATGAATATTCTTTATGGACAGAAGTCATCAGTAGTGTCTCTTTACTTTTAAGGGCAGTGGGTATCTTGATTAGAATGGCCCAAACAAAAATCAATTTCTAAGCAAGTAAAAGTGCAGTCTGTTTAACTATCTCATTAATTTGTGCTGTCACAACTTTTAGTGGAGTTAGAAATGGGCAAAATGTCTCATATAAAGCATATTTGCAATTATATTGAGAAAATAGCCCAGATATGTGTAAATAATGCATTTTCTGAAATCTCAGGGCTTTGTAATCACTACTGATAAGGATATTGCTCTTGTTATGTAGCAGCTGCATTTGGAAAGACCTGTTATGAGAAATGCAGGGAGATGCTTTTATGGCTTTTATGAGACAAAAGTTTTTACAAGATCTCTTGCCTGCCGTTAATTTTTTTTTCATCTGAAAAACAAGGTACTGAACCAAATTACTCCATCCCCACTAGTTTATTTGTGTAATGGGTGAGATAGGTACCTTTTTAAGATCATGTTTTTTCCATTTTTTGTTTCCCATGTGTTCAAACTTAGGCAAGTATGATGTCAAAAAAATATCTAGAAAAATTCTTAGTGGGAAACAAAATCCATCAAACCCTCCTACATAACCATCTTCACAGTTACATTTCATTAAAAGTTTGGAATTGAAGTATAAAAATATTAGTCTTTTGCAAAAAGGTGGAGATATATTAAGGTTATGGTTGAACAATAAGCATATGCATGGAAATTTAAGGGGATAGTTCAGAGGTGTCGGAGGTAATGATTAAAGACTTGTGAAGATAGTGTCTTTGTAAGAAGATGAAAGTGTGTTCGATTCGCTCACTGAGTGACCTCAGGTTCAGTTCTTGGCATGGAGTAAAAATTTCCTAGTATAAGTTGATTTTCTGTCCTCTTTTTAAAAGGTTGATTTTTGTCATGATTATGAAAAATCCCTAGTGACATACTTTTCAGTTATCCTATAGCAGCCTACAGTTTCTAACATTTTCTCCCCCTGTGAGCATGAAATAGCTTACCATCCTGTTTGCATTTATGTTTATTCAAATTTTCATCTAGTTGGAAATGAATATGACCCAGCGACCTCCTTGGCTGAGTTCATGCGCCAGAGTGGTGTGTCGATGGGAACCAAAGGATGTTGCTATGAGGGGGGATGTGGAGTATGCCTGGTCACAGTCAAGCTTTATGAACCAGTGTCCATGCAGAACGTGGCATATGCTGTCAACTCTGTGAGTTACTTGTGTATTTACATATCACACATGTTTACGTGCATACAACATTATTTTCCACAGCAGTGATTTTGGAGAGAGATAGAAACATTTGCAGCTTTTTTATTAACATGAAAAGACCTAATCTCTCATGACGTTGTTATGTCCCCAAGTCTCTGAATTCATTCATAAATTCAGATACCCTCATCAGAATTGGTTTAAAATTCTGAATAAAATGATACCAGATGACCTGTCTTGCGGAAAATCACTACACATCTTAACATGATAGGTACTGTGTTTCATATCACAGGTTAAATTAGGATTAAATACACACTTTCTGGAGCAAGTAGCAGGGAATTCCTTTGCACCATCCTGTCTTTAATCTTATTATGGTCATGATCACAGAAGTTTTTCTGCTGTCTTCACTAGGGGAGAAATGTGGGAGAGGGATAAAATAAGGGTATTTGATGAGCTGGGAAATATGTTGGAAATGACATTTTGGGAACTGGAGGGCCCATGTGAAGGCAGGTGAAAGCAACATGGTAATTGAGTAACTTTAGTTTTGGTAACAGTGCATAATTTTTCTCTTACTCTTTGTAACATTTGGTTTTTAAAGAAAGAATTTAATCATTTTGGTATGACTGCCTGTTATAATTTAAATGTGCTGTCTTAGCACATGCCCATAATGATTTAGATACTGTAGTTGTTATGTTACAATACTTAATCACTTTCACAACAGATTTATATTAGTTATGGAAGGACTGTATCTACCATATCCAAGTTATTTATGAATTTAACTAAACACTGGTAAATTAAATTTTATAATAGACAACATACTGAAACTTTTTTCGTTACTGTTTAGTGCTGCCTTCAGTTGTTCACATGTGATGGAATGGACATCACAACAATAGAGGGACTGGGTAATCCTAAGAAAGGCCTGCATCCTATACAGCAGAAACTTGCTGATCATGATGGAGCACAGTGTGGCTTTTGCAGTCCCGCTCAGGTCATGAATATGTATGGGTGAGTAATAGGACTTTACCAAACTTTTGTTTTTGTTGAACTTTTTCAAACTCACATCAACTGGGAATCTAAAATCTCTGCAATATATAGTACTGTAGTACTGATTCATCATGGGATTCCTCTTCACTTGGTGCTAGCAGTGATTTGGTAAGCTGGTTTCCTGGATTTCTGTCATACTCACTCATTTTTCTCTCAACAATCTGTAGATTGATTACTGCCATTGAAATTTTAATAGCTAGAGAAAGTTATGGAGAGGTCTTGCCAGTTGAGAGTTAGGGTATGTGATTCACTGATATATACTGTTAGAGGCCACTGCTTCTCACAAAGTTTTACTTCTGACTTGGATAGTGGACAGCTTCTCAGAGTAGGCCCTACAAACAAACAAATACTAGGACTTGCTGGCCTCATGACCATAGTTATGGTCAGTTATATGCAGCATGTGCTTCAAAACGTGTGATCTCATCATAAAAATTGCGGTACCTAAATAAGTCAGCTTGAAAATTTCACATTTTATAAAACCAATTTATGATACTACCCTTTTTTTAATGTGTTTTATATCATATTGTTTATTCCCTAATTTCTCAGATTGCTGCAGAAGAATCCCAAACCTACAGTGCAACAAATTGAAGATGAGTTTGATGCTACCATTTGCCGATGCACAGGTATGAGATTTACAAAAAATGGGAACCTCAGTGTCTTTGAGCATATTTTTTTTTGCCTTTGATGCTTTTTCAAATTCATTGTCATGATAGTTTTTTTTTCTTAAATGGCCATAAGGAGTCGTTGGTATGGTGCCATATATGACATCTCCTTTTTTTGTAAATTGATATGCTGAATTCTGTAATTGCCATGGCCTTAGTGTCAAGCTTAAAATCTGAATGACTTGAGTAATGCTTATACTTATTGCCATAGAAGTGCTGTCATTGGATAATAGAGATGTGAAGTAAATAAAAAGTTGGTAGCAGTGGTCTATGAAAGCCATGTAGAGGCCTCAGTTGGCCTACTTTAGCCATGTGGAAAGCTTTGTCAGCTTATTTGGAAAGGTCAGTTGTACCTAATGATTTGCTTTGTATGTTGGTGACCATAGCACACAATCTTTTCTCACCTTCCCATCTTCATTTTGTTTTTTGAATTTGAAAATTCTTCTTGTCATCAGGATACAGATCCATCTTGGATGCAATGAAGTCGTTTGCTGTGGATGCCCCTCCTCATTTGAAAAGTGGTATTACTGATATTGAAGTAAGTCATGTCTGATGTGCTCATAATAAAATATGGAAGAAGATAAAAACACAGGTAGCTCTCCTTAAACACACCCATGCTTTTTTACTTTAGAAGTAGTTTTTCTCACTCTTACTCAAATTATATATCAAACCTTGTCTCGGACAAGCTTGAAATGTGTAGTTAGACTTTGAATGTCACCTTCAACATTGGCATTATCATCATCAGTTATGTAGAGAAATTAAAAGGTTCTACACTCCCTCCAAGTAAAATTATTCTCGAAATATTACAAGAAGTAATTTTTTAGCTCAAAACACAGTAGTGTTTTAGCCGAATGCCTTCTTCAGTTAGACCTATGTTAGAGCAAGAAACCATGAGAGAATTGTTGCATGCACATTATTATCATCATGAGCAAACTTTACCATATTCTGTTTAAGGAGCTGGCTGCAAAACTGTGCAAGAAGACAGGAAAAGCATGCAATGGGCATTGCAGTGGTTCCACCAATGGTAATTCATGTGGCAACCAGATCGACCGTCCCATCCATATAGTGGGCGATGGCACCCAGTGGTTCAAGCCAACATCGTTAGACCAGTTAGTGCAGCTACTGAATGCACACAGGAATGACAACTACAGACTGGTCTTTGGGAACACAGGATTTGGTGAGGAACAGAGGGTTATATATGCATATTGCACACTATCCCTTCCACCAGTTAGCATTTGTAAAATTGACTACCTGACTTGTGTTTATGAAATTTGACAAACTTCTGGACTTTGACTCCTGCCCCTCCCTATCCGCATGGGGTTCTACGATATTGACCTATAATCATGCATAATCCTAAATCTAAATTTAAAGCATATTAAGGCTGCTTGACAATGGCACTTTGTACATCTGACTGTTTGACTTCCATCATTTGCAGTATTATAGTATACTGTTGCATAGAGCTTGGTTTAGAATTGAGAGCAGGATTAGAAAAGATAAAGCATATATTAGAGAGTTCCTGGACAATGATAATGTCTAGGGACTTCTCAAGTATGCTATGTCTTTAACTCTAACCCCAACCAGGGCCGTAACCCCATACCGAGCTGTAGACAGGAGTGTCCTAATATATTTCCTATGAAATTTGCCAAGGTTGTGGGTTCAACGAGAGTTCAGTGCTGTGTCATGTGCAGATGCAACCCTCTGTTGCATGCCAGCTTACAAAGAGGTTTCGTGCTTTGATGTTCTAACAGCATTTTATGACTTGATATCTGTGTTGTAGGTGAAAGATTGCCAGATAGTAATTAGAGGCCTTAAGTAACACTTTCAAACCTAGCACTGTAGGGCAAATTTTTGTTCTGATACTCTGGTCTTCAGAAATATTATATACATATCTTCTTCACTCTACTGTCATTGTTGCATGGGAGTTACTCAATTTATTGCTCTGTAAGCTTAGATCTGGAGCAGTTTTACAGACTGAATGAAGGAAAGAAATAGGGAAGTCAGATGTTATCATGTACACAATTTTTTTGGGTGGTTTTAGAACTGTCTGTATAGTCCATTTGTAAAGTCAGACTGAAAATATGAAGGTGTAGATGGAAAAGAAAGATGGAGTGTAGGAGAAAGAAGCAAGTAATTTTGTAACTGATTTGGTCTGTGAATATCTCCAGTGGGAATTTTTTAATTGTGTTGAAAGCTTGTTTAAGCTTTTGGACCAGTTTTGCACTCTCCCATAAAGGTAGCAGGTTGAAATATTAATTTGCATTTCACAAGAAAATATCAATATTTGTTACCAGGTGTCTATCAAGAGGTTGGCCCCTGGAACTTTGATGTGCTCATTGACATAAGAGGAGTTCAGGAAATGTATGGTATTGATGTAAGTTACTAGGTTTGGTTTTATCACCTCTTTGTATCAATCAAGCCTCATACTTTCTTGCAGTCTCTCAACAAAAAAGATGTCGGCTTTTTAGAACTCCATAATTCTTAGCTTGCACATTAAAAAAATATTTCTTATTTCTAGCTATACTCTCTTGTTTCAGTACCGTACCATTGTATCCAGCTGCTTCTGTCAGGAATGGTTCTTCAAATTATGTTACTATGCAGTTTATAGAGGCATGATTAAATCCCTGATGCCACTAATCAAAGTATGATATCCTGAAACCTGCACAATCTTCAGTCATTTATACTTTACTGTAGATGGCTCAAACCTTCTGGACTGGCCATGAAACATGAATGCTGATGACTGGTCACCTATGGAGTTATTTTTTTGAGAAGTTAGATGAAGGCAAACACAAGATCAGGAGACAGAAGAAGCAGTACATGGACATGCTTAAAAGCCCATGTAAGAGTCTTCATACAGTATCTAGCTGTTGATCAACAGTGGTGTGCAATATGATCACATGGGGTGCCAAAGACAGTACAGCTGAAACGTGTGATCCACTTAAATAGATGTTAGGACAACTCCACTCAAATGTATTAAGTATATGGAAAGTCATTCTGTGCCCTTATAGGATTAAGCAATCATTTTCAAACTCATCAGGAATGCTGAGCCATCCAAAGCCGTTATTAGCAGCAGTTGACATTACTTTGACAGTTTTAGTATGTTCCCCACTGTAGGGAAGTTCCATTTGTTGTGTTCACTGAACAGGCATGTTATGCAAAGCATTCACAAGAATTACTTCTGCTGGAACATTCTGTCTTTCCTCAGGTGGAACATTTTGTCAGTAAGTATCTAAACCACTTGTATCTTTCAGTTTGACCCTACCATTGTCCTCGGTGCCAACTTGTCTCTAAGTAATCTGATTGACCTCTTTGAGCGGACACAGACAGATCCCAGCATCCCTTACGGAAGCACATTTGCTGAACTTCTCAAGAGAACAGCCCAGCATGGAATCCGTAATGTAAGTCAGGACAGTTAAATATTTGTGTGACAATTTTGTACTGAAAATAAAATTAAGTTACATTGCTTGGAAGAAATGCACTTTCAAACTGTAAATACAGGCAGTAAAACCTGTGATGTAGGGACACTGTAGGGAAATCAGAAAAGTGTCCCTACATCACATGTGTCCTTCATCACAGGAAGGGTTGGGTTCTCCAAGTACACAAAGATAAACAATGTCTCCTGTGGCTTATATTTGAAAAGGGTATCACAAACTATGAGCCTCATAACATGAGGTGAATGTGATGGTACAAATACAAATTGCATATACAGTATTTAAAGACCAGACATTTGAAAATACTCTTTTATCATTTGAATTATTACAGCATTAGAAGCCATTTACAGTCACTTTTATTTGGCTCTCATTTAACTACTCCTGTTTATCCCTCAATGTTTGTAAAGAAAACAAAAAAATTCTTGGTAATAGAAATAGCAGAGTAATAAGCTTGCAACTGGAGCATTTCTGTCGTCATATTGACAGTCTCTAAGTTTGCGTGATCAGTGTGTATTGAAAAACCCTCCCTGACTTAGATTATATAATTAGTCCCCTTCCCCCATTTATGGAGGACCCAGACATGGACAATCACACAGCAGTATTATAACCCTGACTGTTTATCAGTCATCAGGAATAAATTGTGATCATCCTTCCTGCTTGCTTAGAGTGTAATAACAATTACCAGACACTTTGAAATGTATAGACTACCTCTCCCCTTCAACCCCGAAATCCAGTTTTTTGTTTTTTGGCCACTAGATGTGAACAGGGAGTACGACTCACCTCGCGGCACCGGTTTGTCTGGGTGCGTTCAGGCAAGAGAGAAGAAGAGCATAATTTCTACTAAAGAACCTGCGTGGGTGGCATACTGAACTTTTTCCCCCTCAGCTTGCATAAATATGTCCATTTAATAAGTTGGGACTTGCTTTCAATGTCCTTTCAAAGCCCCATGTGTCCTTCTCAGTAGAGATCCGTTCACTTTACTGCACTTTATTCCTAATCACGGAAGTTTGTTTTTTTTCCTTTACTTTCTTTTCTCTACTTCTAAAGCTAGATTAATGTTGTTTGTGCAGTCTTTACTGAACTCACCGCCATCGGGAACCTTAACGTGCCACAGTTACTGACCCTATCTCAGACCCCAGCTTTTAGAAAGCACCAAATGAGCTGATCGATGTCGGCTACACTAGTCAGTAGACGCAATCACAGCGTCGCCGTTGCCCTCCAACAGTGATAAATGAGAGGGTAATGTGGGCTTCGTAGGTCTAATATTGTGCAACCAGTATAACGTTTGTGGTGGGCATATGCGAGACATGGTCTTCTTCCTACCCTCATCTCCCCACCACCACGGTCACCGTGCTGTACGCTCTGCTCTTTGATGTAGGTCTTAGCGATGATTTTTGGCCTCTGGCTTTCCGACTCGGGAAATGAGTAGGGCATACGTAGTCGCTCGTCACAGGGAAAACGGCTCTTTGATCGGTGTCTGCGCCTGTATACAGTAATGATATTAAGATAGGCATTAGCAACTGGAGAGTATTCAACTAAACTCTTAATCTTGTGTCCTTTTTCCAGTGTTAAAGTATTTTATTGAAACGGATGTAACATTCTTACAGTGACAGCACAGATTCCCAGAATGGCTCTATTCAGTATACTTCTGTGAATGTTGGGAAGATCATAATTCCTTACTTGAATGAACTTCCTGCCAAGTAGACCTATTTTCAAGACAATTTAATCACTGATTTCGTAATTTCAGAGATATTGAATTAATTTTGGCTCTTAACACAGAACCTTTGATAGTGTTATCAACTGATTTTTAATACTTTACAGATGTGCTGTTGGGCTGGAAACCTGATGCTGAAATATTATCACCGAGAATACCCTTCAGATGTGTTTATGCTCCTTGAGACTATCTCAGCGAAACTCATCATCTGTAAGTTACGTTCTTTATTTTGATTTCATATGATCTTGCTTTTATTACCGTGATGCCCAGCAGGTGGTATGTGTACACTTTGCTGTGATTGCATTCATTATTATGTTTGCCTTTGTCATGCTAATCACCACCTCAGTTTTGACTATATCAGTTGCAGTCTTCACTATAATCATTGGTGAAAATCAGTCAGGAGCACATTGTTCCTGTTGACCTATTTCTGGTTTTAAGAGTCTGAATTTGATTTAAGAGTAGAGCGAAAGAAAATGGCACATATTTTAGCAAAAAAAAAAGGGAACCTTTGGCAGTGATGAAGAAGAAACCAGCAACAGCATTATCCTAGAACTGTATCATCTTCATTATTGTCTTCATCATAATTATAACTACAGATGTGTCAAACATCATTCTTGGCATATTTAAGATGATGGTGATGGATCACAAAACCAATACAGCCTGCCAGACTTTCTCAGACTGGACATGAAGGGCAAGGTCATTGTAGCTGCTGCTCTTCCTACCTATAGCTCTGCTGATGTACACATCAGAGCCTTCAAGACTGCAATTCGTTTGCAGGTAGGCAGCTCTAGGCATATTTTATACAAGTATGTTAACTTACATGAACTGGACATTAGCTGATAGTGTCTATTGTCACAGTGATGTTATGATCTTAGCTCTTATGCAAGAAGTGGATTTATTATCAAAACATGATAGAGCACAAGACCTCTGCTCTAAAGCAAGAAAGAATGTGCATTAAAAATGCAGAGTATTACATAAATGATGTAGACCTGGAAAGGTGTACAAAGGGGATGGGGGTAAAAGACAAGGGCATGTATACTTTTCCTAATAGGGATTGAGTGAAAATTGAAAAAAATGGCAATATGTATGTTTATTGGAGGAGGATGGGTCTATTTATACCATGGGTGTGTGTAGGTGTTGGGGAAAGATGGAGAATAAAAATTTGAAAAACGACATGAATGCATATATTTTATGGATGATCCATATCCAGAATCCATTTTCATGAAAGATGAAAGGATACTGGTAATGGTCAAGGAGTGTTGTTTACCAAAGTGATGGTAGTGCATATACTCACAGT
>JAWQUT010000170.1:907925-921751 GCA_033807755.1 Ellobium chinense
GGGGGGGGGGGGGAGAGGGTGCCTGTATCGTTTCAAGACTTTTTCCTGATACTGCCTATTGCTGAATAGGGAAAAGACATTAGATTAGAGTCATGGATGATAGAGGCAAAATTCAGATTTCAAGTCATGGCTTGAGTATGGATAATGTTTAGCATCCTGCCTTGCATAGGATAAGGACATTTCAGTGGCAAGGAAAGTTACTAAGCTATAACTTTAATAAGAGAAATGATACCATAGCAGTTTTTGAGATGATAATATATCTCTTATTATGGTTTGGCAGACTAGATAAGAACATGTTTCTTGTAATAAGTAAGTTTTTGGTCTTTAGAACAGCTCTTTATTGGGTTTGCTTGTTTGCATTTTGTAAAATTCTTGTGTCTCTAATTATAATGTGCTATATGGATAGTTTATTATTGCCCATTTCTCTTTCCCATCACATATAGATCCATGCTACACAGACAGAGGCTTATCTGCTTAATAGTGCGTTAGGAGATCCTGGAGTGCTGAAAAGTGAGTACTTTAAATAAGGAATTTATAGTTCCTGTTTAGTAAATTTTAGTGAAACTTACAGGTGTTGGGACATGGGGTCATGGGCTAAGATCTTTGTCACTATTATCCAAATTGTGAAATGAAGGTACAGTGCCATTTGAAAGGCTAAAAATTCATTCAGTTAAACCATTCCTTCTATAAATTCTAGAGATGGAACTTGTTATTGTCATCGTTTTGAAATGAGGATATGGTCAGTAAAGTTTTGTAAATAATAAAGTTGTCTCACAGACACTTGCAACTTTCTTTTGCAAGCTTCAAATTGAGTCTTCTCGGATAAGATATGTTATTAATATTTAACACTTTGTTGCCATAGCATTTTTCCTGTTTTCCTTTTGATGGCTTTAGATTGTGTAAAAAGCATGCTTACTACATTATAATTTTAAGGAAATGTCACATTGAATTCACCATCCGTTCTAGGTAGCATTTTTGTATTAGGCCTTCTTGATGCTAAGACATAGTCATTTCAGAAGCGCTGTGTGCATCTGGCATACTCTTGAGGGAGCAGGAAAGTGTTAAGAAAATGATACAACTGTGTCATATTGATGGTGTTGACGTAAAGAGTATTTGAAACATACATGAAGTTTAGAGAAAAATGAGGTACGAGCAACACACAACGTATTTATTTGAATAAAGAGATTAATTTCAGTACAGACATATTGTGGTCTAAGTGTTTTAGTTCATATGTGAATTTGGATATTATCATCAAAGCTAGCTCAGAGTGTGAACAAAATGATACTGTGATCTGCATTTGACCTAGTCTGAGGAATATGATCTTACTTATGTCAATGCTGTTGATGTTCTGAGTATCTGTAGGAAAAGGATTTGCAGCTTCTGTGACTATTTCAAACATCGGTGTGGGGCCTAACATCACTACTATACTGCCAGAATGACAGTTCTAAGACACATGGGAAAACTATTTTATTGACAAAGCAAAAACTGCTGACGCGTATTACTGCAGCAGTAAATTTAGAAGGAAAATGCTAGCACATATAAGTTTTAAAATGTCACCATGGGCCTCATCTCATAAACACCGTGGCTGTAATATCAATAATGATAATAATAATCATAATGTGGTTTATAAGTTTCATATCCAGGCTATGCCCTCTCATGTGACTTCACATTATTATAACCACATCAGGCCAGATCACTCTAGAACTTTCTTAACTCCCTGGTGAGCATACAGTGCCGCAGCCATTACAGGGGCTGATCCCTAGCATTCTGACAATATCTTCCACTGCATATTGCCAGGCACCTATTTTACAGATGGATGGAGAAAAATGTGATTGAAATGCTTCCCCAAGGTACTAACATCGTGATCATGGTCAGGAATTTAACCCATGACCTTTAGATCTTGAGTCCAAACCTGTAACCCTTATTCTGTTGTGGCTGAGGTCTGACCTAAGCCGTTATGGAAGCACAGTAGAAAATACTGCTGTTATACTATGAGATTCATTGAAGTTTTAAGCAATAATTTGCAATTAATGAAGTCACAAGACTTATGTTATATTATAGCCCATAATGCTCATCATCACATACTAAACTTTGTAATGTATTTTTGCAACCAGATGCTCTGGATTTGTTATCCAAGGAACTGGTTCCAGAGACATATCCAAACTGGGCTAACCCATCATATAGAAAGTCTTTGGCGATGTCACTGTTTTATAAGGTATGTCTGCCTGCCATTAGAGACTTTACACCTAAGCTTCACTTTCAGTGATAAAATGTAAAATTCTCAAGGTGGCTGTATTAGATACCACAGTTCATGGGAATGCATACTGCATGCACACTGGGTGGCACCACCCACATACTTACGGACACACGATGGGGAAATGAACACCAAATCATTTCTGCAGACAGTCACACTGCTCATAGCTTATAGCAATGAATTTGTTCATTGATGTCAGTTACAATGTCATGATGTCTGCCCTTTTTAAAGAAGAGTGAAATATCAGGAATTTCACCTCACAGTGCCAACTTAGCAATTTGTCCTGCAGACAGCATAATAGGGTGTAATGTCATGCACTTGACAGGCAAGCATGGATGTCAGTTCAAAAAATAGAATAGGTCATTTGGAGGTAGAAATATCCATTATATATCTGTCTGAGGGCAGGATATGCACCACTGATGATCATAAAAGAATTGTGTATAGAATTTGTGACAAATATAGCAAATTTGAGTGAAAAATAAATTAATTTGGCTTGAGCAAGAAATCAGTTCACATGGCACTGTCTCATTAATATGTTTAAATTTCCTACTTCGTGACTAGTTTGTGCTGGATGTATGCAAGACTAAGGTTGATGCTCGTTATGTAAGTGGAGGAACTGAGTTGGTCAGAACCCCCATCGTGGGCACCCAGGACTATGACACTGACAAATCTGAGTGGCCAGTCTCTGAACCACTTCACAAGACAACCGAACCATATCTGGTAAGATAACCATTTGCTTTTGTTTTTATATGAGGTAAATAAAGAAATGAGGATTAACTCCCTGAAGATTGGTCAGTTTTCAGGTGACATATAATACTTTACTTAAACCATACAGTTCCAAGAATAATTATCTATGACAAGAAGCATGAAAGAGTGGGACTGGCTGAATGAATTTGCAGGACATATTCACTCAGCTAAGTGTGTCTTCAGGCATTTGGTGGTGGAGGACATGTCTGGTGGAAGGCAGGTACTCTTCTTTTCAGTGAGTTAACCCTTTCACAGCTGACCAACTGTTTACTCCCTCTGTATGAGAAAAATGTCTAGCAAAACATGACCACATAGGTTTCCTTTCTGCTGTCTCCAGAAAACTTCAGTCTTCAATCAAAATGAATGAAACAAATGATGATGTGTATCCACTGTGCATTGTGATGTTCTGTTTGAGATGGTACATTCTATGTTCACACCATAATGAAGAGCTCAGATTTAAATTTACTGCCAGAGCAATGCAAAGTTGTTACAAGACAATGATGGTGTTTATCAGTATAAGTTATCTTGCACTAAGTGTCACTCTCTCCCTTTGCTCACAGACTTCAGGTATAGTTCGCTTTCTTGATGATCTTCATGAGCCAGGTGAACTGTCAGCTGCTGTAGTCATCAGCACAGTGGGTAATGCCAACATTGACACAATTGATGCTTCCGATGCCTTGGTGAGGGCCTTATTTTGACTGTTATTCATGCATTGCTTAAAGAGGTATACACTGCCAATAACTGTGTCACCTCTGATATTGCCATTAGTGTAGAGCAATATGGCTGAATTGTCAGGGCATTGGAGTTAAGATCTAAAGGATGTAGGGCAGTTCACACATTTGTCATCTTGTAGGTGTCTTGCAAAAACATTTTGCTGATATTTTCCTTAGTCAATCCATATCTGAAATGGGTACCTGGCCAAAGACAGTGACAGATCTTGTCAGACTACTTGTGATCAGTACCTGTAAAAGGACTGTGGCAGTGTATTCTCCCTAGGGAGTTGAGAAAGTCCTCGAAATATCTGGTCTGCAGGTCTTTGTCACCTATTCTTTTTTTCTTCTTTTGGCCCTATTAACATTTATGTTATTCTAATATATCACTGGAGGTTAAAGTACTTCTTTTGCCCAATCTTTTAACAGGAAGAAAAAGGGGGAGTTAACGCCCAAAGTTTTTCACAAATATCTTTCGAAAAAGGTCACCTCGAATTCATTTGGCTGGTTTTAACCATGTCGGAATACATAGGCCTACACACTTTATTTTTTTATCTAAAAGCTCAAATTGTACCTGAAACTTTAAAATTGGATGCTTTATTTAGATCACAGGTCATTTTACATATTTCTACACCCTGACACTGGCTGGCAAGGCCCCAAAAAGGGGGGATTTTATATATCAGCGGATTAATTGGGTTGTACGCAATGAGTGATTTGCCCCTCTAATAGGTGCCAAAAATCTGCAAGGATATTGAAACTATGCAGTCACATGAAGGGGCGTTATCCTGGAAATGAGATTTGTAAACATCATTATTATTACCCATCACCTCATGTGATCAGTACCTGTAGTGTGTATGCAGCTCAATATCATTTGTATGGATATTTCCAGGGTTTTATTATTTAGAGTATAGAAAAAGAAAATGCCTCAAATATAGAATACAAGTTTTGGCTTTCCTGAATGTACACAAGTTTTTAGGCGGAAAAGGGACCAGTTTCCTTCATCCTCAAACATCATTATCATCCCATCTTATAGCAGAAAATATCACTATATATTTAATCTGGGTGCTTCACTTTCTGATATACAGAAATTACCTGGTGTAGTGGCATTCATCCAAGCCTCAGACATTCCAAAGGGTGGTTCTAACAACTGGAGACCAACTGGCATCTTTACAGATTTCACTGAGGAGGTGAGTAGCAGTGTGGGTAAGGAAAATGTGAGGTACATTTTCTAGCTTTCTGAAGTAGACAGCTCAAACAGTTTTTGGGATCCAGCTAGGACCATCATGATTTCCAGTATAATCTAGGGCAGGACAATTACAATGAACATTCTTGCTTACCAAACATCTGCCCTTGTGATCCCATGTTTTACCTATTTTAAGCCCATATAATGTCACTTTTTCCTTGAAGTGTCCAGTCCATTTGGGAGCTATAAGTGTTTTTAAGAAAGATCCAGTGAAGCAGTCCACAGGAGGTCCATTTTGAGTTCACATGCAAATCCTGGTGGCACTGTGTTATCCTTCTATAAAATGCTGGATGACATGTTATATTGCACAGTCATGGTAATGGCTTTGTAAATGTAAGGAGATAAAAACATCAGTGGGAGGAAATGGTTTGAAGTTTGGACAGGATGATGTGCATATCAGCTGACAGCATAAACAGGATAAAGGAAAGTACAGAAAAAAAATGAATTTATTGCTGTGTATACAGACTTATAATGTTGCAGATTCTGATGGCTGGATGTAGAACCCTATCACTGAGAGGAGTGGTAAACAGTGTCAGTATAAAGTACTTAAGATATTAGTAGTTTATGAGCATGTGCTCCTTGTAAACCCAGTATATGAGATTCATTTGGAATCCAACATAGGATTTTACACTTTACTCAAAAAAGTGGTGGCCTGCATTTAATCTGCATGATGCTGAAATGATTCACTCCCTAGACAGACTTGTGTTTACTTAAGTGCCCCATTTGTTACATATATGAAGCCCAAAGTACTTTTCTCATATGTCAACCTCATGCAGGTCCCATGTTATTTTCTGTGAGCAAGTCCTTCTTGGGTGTCATAAGAAAGCCAACATGGGGCCCATATGGGAGAAGATTGAATTATTGATAGTGGCAGTATATAAATTGATATAATAACTTTTCACAGCTGCTGAGCACAGGCAAAATTGAGTATGCTGGACAACCCATTGGCATAATTGTAGCAGGTATGGCACATGATTTTCTCTTTGTGTCTGTGTGGTGTGCATGTGTAGAGATTTGCAGCTGGACAATGCATCTATCTGAAAGCAGTTTTCACATGACATAAAATGGGAACTCATGGAGGAGTTTGTCCTTAAGGAACCCTTGCATTTGGATACTTAAATATCTAACTTTTGAGTCCATGGCTGCAGATCATGAACTACCTTCACAAAGATCTCGAACTGAAAGATATCAGAGATCTTTTGTACCCTTTTTGGTGAGAGTGCAACGCGACTCTTCTTGATTCTGCTATGTAGACCTGTAGTGATCCAATGTCAAACCTGTCCGTCTCAAATACATGTACTGTATGTATAAGTGTACAGTGTGTATTTGTGTGTATGAGATGTAAAGAGAAATGTGTGTGCGTGCGTGCGTGTGTGTCTGTGTGTGTGTGTGGGTGTGGGTGTGTGGATGGGTGAGAGAGAGAGAGAGAGAGAGAGAGAGAGAGAGAGAGAGAGAGAGAAAACGACAGTGTGTGCAAATCCAGGTATACATGGGAGTATCTGCATGTGTGAGTATTTTTCTTTATGTATTTCTGTAAAACATATCCATTGTAATCACTGTAACAAAGATACATTTCCCTTGTGGATGAATAAACGTACCTTATCTTATCTTATCTTATCCCTGAGGTTTAAAGAACTTGTTTCCCAGTGTGTAGCCCTCTCCAGGACAGATCTATCATTTCTACAGGCCATTTCTCACTTAGGTTGGGGGATGGATAACAGAACATTTTTCTAAAGGACTCTCCTTATAATGTGTTCGTGATGTTTGTCACAGATACTGAGACCACAGCCCAGACAGGGGCAAATATGGTGAAGGTAACCTACAAGGATGTCCAGCCACCAATAGTGAACATACAAGATGCCATACAGAAGAAATCCTTCCTGCCAAATCCTCCGCCACCTGTTGTTGTGGGTGATGCCAAAGGTTGGTGATTGAAAATGAGACATTTTTTACCTTCATTATCTAACACTGTAATAAATAAATGTACTATATGTTTGGGATTCATTGATATGGTGCTACAGACATGGTGATGAAAGTAATCTTAAGTCAGTGGCCAGCTATGAGAATCCCGAGAAGTGCTAGTCACCTATTCCACTGGATGCATGTCAAGTCCATTTAAATATAAAAACAGTTTGGAAGTAGTGCATAGCTCAGCAAATCCAGAGTATTTCTATCTGATAATGATTTTGTGCCTTTATTTTGGACTTGCAAAATTTTTAGAGATATTGGGCGAAGCTGCAGGAAATTTGTCAATTTGAAGTAGTGCGTCTTTAGATTTAAATAAAGCAAGGAGAAAGAAGACATCTTCAATGAAATAATCAGTGAACACCTTTGCTCCACATATTGTCATTCGCCGTCAGCAATTTTCCATCCTTTTTCTCCATGTATCAGCAATCAGCACAGTGTTGCATGGCAACATAGTGATATTCTTTATATTGTTTCTTAGGAATGTGGAGATATCTTTTTTTCTCTATATGCACATGTGATGGAAAAATGTTAATATTGCAGAACAGAATCTAATTGACTGTTGTGATCTAAACAAAAGATCGCTTTTCATTGGGTGTCACATCTCATACTTTCGATTTTATTAGAAACACGATTTTTGTGAGGCAATGATTTAATACAAAAGAATATAACCAGCTGTTTTGATTTGAAAAGTGACTTTTATTGGCTAATACATCTCTGACCACTGAGTTTACTTGGAATGCAGCTTCAATGAGGCAATAATGTTGTATCAAGGAATCCAGTTGACTGCTGTGATTTAAAAAAAAAATTGTTTTCATTGCCAGACATAGACCTCTTACTTCTGTACTATTTATGAATTTTTAGCTGCTATTGCTGCTGCTGCCCACAAAATCAGCGGCAACATTGCTTGTGGTGACCAGTACCACTTCTACCTGGAGTCCCAGACAACAGTGTGCACACCTAGTGACTGCGGAGGAATGAAAGTCAAGGCCTCTACTCAGTGGTTGGATGGTGTAATTGGTACTGTGGCCCAGGTTCTTGGCTTGCAAGAATCTGAGTGAGTATCAGTCTTCATCAGTTCATGGGGAGAAAAAGCTGCGTAAACCTACTTGAGTGAGACTTTGAACTCATGAAGTGTGACAAACAAATCACCATGTATCACAATAAGAAGTGTTTAAAAATAAGTAATCATTAATGGAAGACTAAGTTTGCCATTACATTATAAATTAAATATTTGAGTCAAGTTTTGACAAGAGCTTGATTAACAAAATTTAGTTAATTTTTAACTTAAATATTGTTATTAGGGAGATGTAAAACTGTAGGCAAGATTTATTCCTGGACAAATTTTCCGCAATCTTGGTTCACCTTTTGAGGCAAAATCATGATATTATTTTAATAAACAGGTTTGTTTAATGCCACAAAACATACATTTTGAATTCCTTTTCTTAAAACTGCAAGAAAATTCAGAGAAGACAATTAAATTGAAATTGTCAATAATACGAAAGTGATTGACATATCCAGTTTGTTTCCGCTATATCCAGTGTGACAGTGGAAGTTGAAAGACTTGGTGGTGGATTTGGTGGAAAGATAACCCAAAACTTCTTGGTGTCAGGATTATGTGCCCTTGCTGCTTATGTGGTTGGCAAGTAAGTTTCTCTGATACTGGTATTAAGATACACTGGTGGTCATACATCTTTACAGTATATAGTACTGATTATAGATCTTAGATATTTAGCATGAAAACTTTGACTCACTTTTATTTGTGTTCATTACACTTTGTCACATACACCAGAATTCTTGAAGACTTGATCATTTATATCTAGGGATTTCATTGGGTTTAGAATTTCCACATGATGTTGATGATACCACTAAAAGTCATGTATGAGCTTAAGAATGTGAGGTTCTAAGCATTTTATAAGGGTTTTTGTTTCTGAATGGTAATGAAATATCATTGCATGTAATTGCAACTTCTTAGCCCATTTTTATGGAACAGTGCATTATATATTAGTATGGAATAAATATAAAAATAGTTTGTCTGCCTGTGTTGTAATACTGTTCACTGTATTCTGCCAAATTTAACATTGGAATACACCGAGGTGCCAGAATATCAAGAGGATGGTATTAATGATATAATGAGAGAAATTCACAATGCTGCTGAATGGTTCTTCTGGTACAGTATTTTTGAGTCACCTTTAGCGCACAATACCTATTACCAAGCAACTGCACATATCTTGAATACCATAATAGCGACATTCTATGCTGGTGGATTTGAGGAATATTTTCTTATACAAATCTAAAAAATTGCAGTCAAATATTGATAAGTATGTCTATGTGCATGGAAAAATGGCTGTATTATTTTAGGTATTTCTCATGATCAAGATAACAATGAATTAATGCTTGTGAATCCATATCAATAGCATTTGATTATAAGGTTCCACTGTGTTATCACTCCGTTATTACAGTTGTATTGTGGTGATTTGTTATTGAATCTACTCTTCAGGCCAGTGAAGCTGCACCTTGATATTCACACGAACATGAAAATGCTGGGAAAGAGAACACCATACTATGCTGAGTATACGGTTCGTTATCATTGCCAACATCATCATTGTTATCATCATCATTAAAAATTAAATATTCTTTTATAGAAGTGAGACAGGTGTGAATAGATATATGTTAATCATGATCGAAGTGAACTGTCATTGTTATCTGAAGTCCTGATCATCTGTGCCTTGCTTTTCTGTATATGTTCTGCATCAGATATGGCATATCCTACAGAGGGCCTCTGCTTTTTCTCCTCGTCTTTTCCCCATGTCTCTATCACTAACACATCTGTTCGTGTAGTTGCTTTTCTCACTTGTTACCTGTCAGGCTAGCCCATTCCCTTTTCATATGATTGTTTTCTTTGCTGTGAAATGTTATATGCATGTATACCATCACTTTGCTTCTTACAAAAAAAAAAACAAAACTCAAAGAAATTAGTGACATTTCTTTTTGGTCATTTGTCCCCGATGCCATTGTCTACTTTACCAGTATCTACCTGTTCCTATCTTGCTTTCCATTATAGTTTCTCTTCCTTTCCCTTTTGTTTGATTCCCTCTTACCATCATTAACTCCCAGGCGCAGTTACTTCCCCTTCCGTAAGTTGTGTTGCTGTCCTTGTCCCTTATATCCATAACCTGTTTATGTGATCTTCTCTCCCCACCACCTCTAAATCAATGTTTTTTTGTCTGTTGAAAGGTGGGCAGTGACAATAATGGAATCCTAGCTGGTATTGAGATTAAAATATATGGTGATGTGGGCTGGAACCTGACACCCATGGAAAGTTCTCTAGGGGCACATGAATGGTTTGACAATGGTAAAGCCTTCTTCATTTTCTAATACTGCTTTATACCTTCTATGAACATATTATTTTATCGTAAGAATCTAATTTTCGGGAAAGGCTGGAAATGACTCTTTTTGAGGATGTAAATTTCACAAGCTCTGCTTGATGTTTTCTTATGTGGATACGAGTGCCGATGACTAGAGAGTTACAGAACTTCACACTGAATCGCCAAACAGGCATACCTGCTTCATACTGACAGCAAAACATACTGTAATCAGAAATGTCCAAATAACGAAGGGGAGTGACTAGAAAATAACCAGAACTGCATTTCCATTGCTGAATACCACTTGTGAAAAATTCAGAATGGAGCTATTGTTCATTCAAGGTAATTTTTGTGAATCAAGCAGAGTTAGTGAAAATTCATTAAAATTAGATCCTTGTGTAAACAACACTTCTACAATATTTTGTGAGAGATTTTCACATAAATGATCACTTTTCATGAAAATACCATGGTGGTTTAAGATATTAATAAACAGGATGGACTGCAGTAGTGTTGACTCTGTTTAGTTGCAACTGAGCAAGATCATGGAAAGAACTATGATAAAATAGCAGTTCAATTAAGCACAACTGTTTGTTTTCAGGTTTGATGTCAGTTTTATGATAAGCAAAACATTCCATGCAAAGCCTGCTGTGTTACTGAGATGTGGTTTTCAAAATGTCCACAATTTCATCTTTTCAGCATATTACTGCCCAAACTGGACATTCACTCCAGTAGCTGTCAAGACAAATAAGCCCATCAACACAGCATGCCGCTCTCCAGGTAAGAGTTTGTATGTGCATGTGTGTATAATTTGCATTCAGCTTTATTTACTCCCCTCAAAGCAGCTGACCCTTGGAAATACAGTAAACAGCATGAACGTGAACATCATGAGACCACCCAATAATTTCAAATGGATGATGTGTGTGAGTTCTTGAAGGAGACAATGCAGTATTTCTGGATGCAGACCTCTTTGGTCACAGTTTTATTGCAATTTCAGTCCATCATGCATATATGAAAATTCTGACAGCCTTACATACTTGTGTTTGATAGACTATGAATCAGCTAGATTTGTTTCCTTTCCAGTAATATTTTATCAACAATGCCTACTTTTTGCTCTTTGGGTCCTTGTCTGAACGAACTTCTTTCTTTTTTTCTTTCTTGCTTTCTTTCTATCTTTCTTTCTTTCTTTCTTTCATTCTTTCTTTCTTTCTTTCTTTCTTTCTTTCTTTCTTTCTTTCTTTCTTTCTTTCTCAAGTCTTCTTTGCATCTGCTTTTGCAGCCCTCTGTAAATATGTATTTCAACCAGTCATTTCTATGTAGGATCAACACCCTTCATTTTCGTCATTGAGTCTATCATGGAACATCTGGCAAAATCTCTTGGCAAAGATCCACTCGAAGTACGGACAAGCAACCTCTATGTGAAGGGACAGGTAATAGAAGAAAATTGAATGCAGTGTTCTGGTGCACTCACGTAGTAAATACTTTAAATATGTTCCAATGTTATTTTTCTATACATTTCAGAATTATGGAAGTGGGAAAGTCAGAAATGGAGCGTTGATATGAAAACATTCCTACCTGGTTTAAGGCGCTTCCTATGCTTGTGAACGCAATTTTCAGTAAATGACAAGAAAAAGAAGCTTTAAAATATGTGAGAGGCTTTTAATGATAAGGAGCTTTTCTATATATAAGGTTCAAGTATTCTGAATAAAATTAAATGCAAGAGGCCTGTGTCTATTTCATTTCACTGTAATTTGTTGAAAGATTGGTTTTGCATTTTAGGAGGCATGTAGAAATAAAAAACTGATATTGAAGGGATTTTCAAAAGATTAGCTCTCAGAGTTTAATGTTAATATTTTAATCTGCTTTTGTAAGTTTGTAAACTGGTTATCATCTTGTCAAATTGTGTTCTTGAGAGGTCCTGCAAGGGAACAAAATTTGTTTATTTGTGAAGAGTTTTGCTGCATAGAAAATTCTATTCATAAGGTTTTCAATGTATGTTGTACAAGTGACTCTTCGTAACTCTCAACTCAGAAAACACCCGCTGGAATGCCACTGGACTACTGTAACATTCGTGAAATTGTCAGTCAGTTGGAGACAGATATTGGACTAACTCAGCGCCAACAGGCTGTGGCCAATTTCAATAAGGTCTGTATCATTGTACAGGAATTTTAAGTAAGGTTAAGACACAGATTCTGTGCTTGTCCTTTTCATTTCATAGGCAGGTCACAGTGACATTCTCAAGGCTAAGCTTTCAGTCTTAACCCTCAGAGCATGCGCCTAGAAACTGCAGTCTGTTTTCTAGAAACACAGTGTTGCAGTTTAATGATGTTCTAAAGAACCTGTCATTGTTATGTTGTACAGTATAACAGAGGCTGCTTTATATTATAAATCTCCTTCACTTTTTCTCTGAAAGGAGTAGAATTGTGTCAGTAATTTGAGTCATTATGTTTTAAAACTTAATGAAGTTAAAGTTAAATGAAACAAGTAGGTAAGCCTACAATGTTTTGCTGAGATGTAATCAGTCTTCATATATTCTGACAGGCAAACAGATGGCAGAAGCGAGGCATTGCTGTGATGCCTATGCGCTTTGGCATTGGATGGGGTGGTGCTATGTACAACACACATGTGATGATTTACCATGGAGATGGGAGTGTTGCAATTGCTCATGGTGGCATTGATATGGGGCAGGGGATCAACACAAAGGTAAGTGCTTGAGTTACAGAGAAAGACCAGGTACCAGAGGAGTTCACTGTTTTGGTTATTATGATGAAAAAAGCCGTTCATGTTGTAAGCTTAAGCTTATCAATGTGACAAATTATGTATGCTGCAGTTTTAGTATTATTTAAGAGTCTATGAACACGGTTTCCCACCACTGGGGCCATGAATAGAGCTAGGGAAGAAGAGGAGGAAGATGGAAATGCTAGGGCAGAGGGGTGAAACAAGGGAGAGAGATAGGAAGGAGATGGATGTTGTTTGGGGCACATAATTCAATGGAAAATTTATTAGAGCAAAAAATTATAATAGAACCATAGGATACAAGGCACATATAATACCATTCTGGTTTCGTTTACCTTGTTATTAAATAACATTCAGTGAGACTAATGAAATGTTTTTATATGGCTTAAATGCTTAGTATTCTTCCAAAATATTTTATGAAAGTCCATCAATAGTTCATCTGACAAAAGCCATTATTTACAATCGAGGTAATATAATTATGTTATATGTGTGTTATGATTTTATTTGCTTTTCTAAATGTTACTTACTGTCATTGCTTTCAGTTAGAGATGCCTGAAAGATATTTTAGCTAAATACAAACTTTGCCAGCCATGTCACTGCAGGATTGTCTGATTAAGAATGGTTTTTGAGAAGATATTTGTAACATATCCCAGATTGGGAATATGTACTTATGTACAAAACAATTAAACTATAACAAACAACTAAGACAATACGAACAATCAACAGAACAACCGATCAGGCTCACACATTTATTAATCATATTAATCAATACAATAAGTACAAGTATATCAAAATACTATTTCCACTGC
>JAWQUT010000170.1:922118-938217 GCA_033807755.1 Ellobium chinense
GCCGCATTTCTGAAGTTGGTTCCTCCCTTGACAGCAGAGCTCATTTTCTTGCTTCACCTTTCCCGTGTCAAAGAAGGCTCGTTGTACCTTCTGACAAGAACATGAGGGCATGCCACACTAGTTGATACTCCTCATTCTTGTACTTGTAGTATGCTACTACATTTTGAAGAACTATCTGCCTCTTACTGAAGTGCGCAGACTTCACTTCAGCTTCATAGGTAGTGTCACGTCCGTCCAAAGTGCATATATATATATTTACCAATTTCTAGGGCTATCGCATCGACATTTCTAAATATCGTTATATAAAAATAGATTGGTACTACGCCGATAATGTTCTGTTAACGAATTTTACAAGAAAATAGCGAGAAAGAACAAGAAAGACTAACAAAACTAGCGATCTTCTCAACGTTTACGCGTTCAGGCAGGTCGTGATTCGGCAGGTCGTTATCCGACACACAGATTAATTGTCACGAAATCGGCAAAACTTTCTAACTTGATAAAATATTCAGAGGTTCTTCATAAAAAGAAATGTCTTTCGATTAACTTTAGCGCACAGAAACGTCTGCTATCCACTTCCGAATCAACTTCAATAGATCGCAAAGTGAAAGCCGGTCGTGATGGGAAATCGGATGCACAAGAGGTTAACTTTTTTTTTTTAGGCCTAGAGCTATTATTTTTGCAGGAATCAACAACAGCAACCTTAATAATGAAAAACAATTGTTTTATTTCGAATTCAGGCATAAAAGTTAGTTCAAAACGAAAAAAACATGCATCATGTTCGCATGGAATTTGAAGCCGAGAATCGGATGCACAGCCTGTACGACAATGACTGATGTAAACAAAGCTGTCATAGGCACGTCCTTGACCCTATTTTTTGTTTGAACGTTCCTGCCTCAAAACGACCATGAGTACTAACGTTTCCGTTGAGTGAAGGGTCGTGTGCATTGATTTGTGACTGTTGCATGGGGTTTTCATACACGATATCGAAATTCGGGAAAGTGTGTGTTTCTGAATACGTCATGACCGGTATTGAATAACGTAAAATAAAACAACAAAAACATTGAAAGCAACAATTCTTTTTTATTTCCATGTTTAATTACACTCAGCAAGACACAAAAATACCAACAAAAAGAGTTTGATTTAAGAATTCTTTATTTTATTGAACGTTAAAGTTGAAGCCAGGTTTTGGGCCCACGGCTGTGGAACCTGCCATAATTATTATATTATATCCATGGCCATACAGTCTTACAAATCTTACATATAGAGAAGGCAAATTAAGTTCATAACGATGTGCATATTCATGTATATATAATATGATGTAATGCAGCCAACCCTGCCATATTCCTTGTTCCTTTCCATTGCTACCACCATGGATTCATTCTGAGTTCAAAAGAAAAAGATATTTTCTGTCACACAATTCAAGATACTCTGATTTGTGAAATGAATTCAAGGACCTATGACTGTAACAGTTAAGCTTTTGAATCTGTAGGTTGACTCCCACACCACACCCACGCAGTCCCCCTGTTGTATACTTGAACAAAATGAACCCGTGTGATTTCTTACTGCACACTTATTACAGGTCATCCAAGTCTGTGCCTTTGAGTTCGGCATCCCCATGTCCAAGATCCGTGTGAAGAAATCATCATCAGTTATCAATGCCAACTCAATCACCACAGGAGGGTCTATCACAGCTGAGCTGTGTTGTAAGGTAAGTATATGCAGAATGTGAATATTCCATCCTTTCACCTGCCATTTACCTACTTCACACTTTGATGTGGAATTTTCCATGTTTACTCCAAAGAGAGCTGTGGCAGAGTTGCACACTGAGACATATTTAAAGCAAACTGATTCAAAAAATGGGATTTCAGATCAGTTTGTCTAGAACTTAACTTGGTGTACACCTATGGTGCAGCTGTCTTTGGATTTGATATTGAAGATTGCACATTTAAGTGCAAAAATGATGCATTGGTTGTGGTGATGTATTTCTCTTAATTTCTGGCCAAAACAGTCTGCATATGGAAATGCTGCATAGATCTCAGTTTTGTTGCACTGAATGTTTTTGGATTCCTAGCTGTAATGTTGTGGTTTCAAACTCTCTGGTTCCTGTCTGGAAAAACAGCCAAACTCTGCATCTAGTCAATACTGGGACTCTGCCAAAGTTGATGTTATAATGAGACTGATAATATGTTTCTACAAATCAGGATATGAATTTTTAGTATAAAGTTTTTGTGAAACAAATGGACACCTGGGATTGTGGTCTGGTGGAGCCCAAGCCCTGAGATTGTCATGGAGTAGTGGGCTTATAGTTTGATTGGGGGGAACAGAAGAAGGTTTTCTTGCAGAGAGTTTTCTGCCTAAATATATGTAATATCTCAGTATAAAATCAATATTCCAAGTTGAAGAACAGCGGAGAAACTGATGGTCCAAGTTCAAAATATCAAATATCTTCCCGACTTTATGCCAGATTTAAGTCACCTTTTTTAATCATGAAATCTGTTCATGAAAAGCAAAATATTACCAAAATTATGCTGTTGCGTCAGATATACTGCACTTTAATGCACCTTCACATTGCTCTTTTCTAACAGGGTGTGATTGAAGCCTGTCAAATCCTAAAGGACCGCATGGCTCCAGTGAAAGCATCCATGACAGACCCAACATGGGAAGAGCTTGTTGCCAAATGTTACTCTGAAATGATTGATTTGACAGCCTCTTACATGTAAGTTAACAGGTTTCATTTGTGCACACCTTACATTGAGCTTTGCAGACCCTACTTCTAGCACTAAGTGCTCTTGAAGAGTCAGAATAAATTTAAGGCTTGATCACCTTTGGAAATCCTACTAATCTGTCTCATGAGTGCAACTAAGCAGCAAGGCATCACTTCATCCACTATACTGTCACCAAGCTCTTAGAGATTCAGTGATGTGCCAAATCTGGTCATCTAAGAAATAACAATGTGACACTGAAAAAAGAAAGAACACTAATAAACCAGACCAGACAAGGCATTTTATGAATGATATACCTGCATGAGTTCTTTTTATGAAGGGAGTGTAACATCTGCATTTGTGTTTTAATAAATCATGATGTCAAGATTCATGCAGAAGGCTATCATTACATAATACTTTCGCTTTTGGCGTTTGGATACCAGTTCTTCCTATTGCTATTTGGACACCCTCACTTCCTATAGTTTCCTATCTAATGGCCTCAGATGAATTCTGTCCCTAGTTCTGGACTTAGCTGATAGAGTATTTTTATCAGTGTAGAAAAAGCATCCACAATGGCCTCACAGGGTCCAAGCCTTGTGTCTGTTCACTTAAAGAAGACATTTAAATCAAATACAAATTAAATGAAATCCTTAGGACCCATCCTGATGACCCCTACCCATCACACTATAGCTGCTACCCTGCAGCCTGTGTGGAGGCTGAGCTAGATGTCTTGACTGGACAGTACCAGCTCAGGCAGTTGGATATGCTCTATGACTGTGGGCAGAGGTGAGTGAGTGAGATTATCTTTCCTGTTATACAGATAAAAAGGGAAGAATGGCTGCCAGTAGGTGCAGAAATATACACTGAACATCATCATAAAATATCTGGACAAACAGACAGGCCCACAATGACAGGGATGGTGATGATGGTGATAATGATGATATTGGTGATGTTATAGCAATGGTGGGCAGGGAATAATGGGATACTGACAGTATGCCTTTTGTTTATGAGTGATCATCACTGAAATACTGGCTACTTCTAATGGCGTTCAGTATATGTCAGTTTAAATCATCATATTGGTAGCCTGTATGAGCTGTAGCATTAGTCCTGTCTCATGTATATATATATATTCATATATATAAAATCCATGGAAGTGTATAGGATTGTGTTCGATGTGACCTAAAGAGAAGTTTGGGACTTCAGAGGTCAAAATGAATGATTTACAGCAAACCTTTTGCATTCCTTTTTACAAAAAAAAAGTGCAGGCCTTTTGATCCCTTTTCTTACAGGGAAAAAAAAGATAATTCATCCATTTGATTTTTATTGGTTATAGCTGCAATCAATTATTAATGAATAGTATCTCTATGCATAAGTATTTTTCTTTATGTATTTCTGTCAACATATCCATTGTAATCACTGTAACAAAGACACATTTCCCTTGTGGGTGAATAAACATATCTTATGTCTTATCTCTCTTAATTCAATTCACCTGGCTGATTCATCTTGTTTAACTACAGTGACTTGCTTTTGATTTCTCACTAACATTTTGCTTAAACTTTTTGATATACACATCTGTGAAATCTGGCTACAGATAGTGAAAGAATACTGTCAATCAGTGCCTGTAAATGGCAGAGGTTCTTCCTGCTTCCTGGGAAGCTGAGAAAGTCTTATGAGTGTTGTGGCTTTCTGGGGTTGTATTAGTAGGTTATCTTGTGAATGGGCATTACTCTGAAAACATGACTTATAAATCTCAATATTTGTTATCATTATCTCACTACTTTATCATGATAACCCGAAACAGACAGATGATCTTGAGACTGAATTTGACTGTGGCTAGAAATGCATACTGGTGATTAGGAGCCCAATGGAGTCACACTGAAAATATGGAAATTACGCAAGATACTAAATTAGTCCCATCCCTTCTCTCCCTAGTTTGAACCCAGAACTGGACATTGGTCAAGCTGAAGGTGGATTTGTGATGGGTCTGGGCTATTTCCTGCAGGAAGGGATGAATTATGACCTTAAGACAGGAGAGGTGCTCAATGCTGGAACTTGGGTAACTTTTCTTTTGTAAACTTTGTTCATAATAACATTTGCACCAGTAATGTTGGGAGAAAGTGAGAAGTTGCTATATATTGGAGTTGCAATTAACCAGTGACTTTTATGTTAACAAAACCAGTATTATATTATCTGAAGTAATTTCTGATTAAGCAGAAGCTGTGATCAGGTGAACTGTGATTTAGTGGAGCTGACTGTATAAGCAAATTGATGATGGTATTGAAGGCATGCTTGTTTATTGTGAATGTAAATATAAATATATTAGCCTAGCATCTCCTTTGCCACTTACAATGTGTAGCTGTAAGGCTGTAAGAGAGAGGGTGATAGAACACATCTGTTTAAGAAATTCAGTTCTCCATGCCCTTACCGCCTATTGCTGCACTTATTGTTATATATGGATTATATTATCATGACTGGCCTCACTCCTGCTTGGTTGTGTAGCATTGTCATGAGGTTGATAGATACACAACTGAACTTTGTAAAGGGTATTTCAGATTGCTTGAAGACTGCCATGTTGCAGAAGGAGATCCATTATTTCCTCCACTTGCAGTAAAACAATCTTAATTGCATATTTAATGTAGAGCTCTGGTCAAGCATATAACTAACTATATAGTGGAGCCTCAATGATAAAAATGTTCTCATTGCATACAAAAAGTGTTCTTATGATCATTACTGAGGGCCACCTGAGTTATAGTATTGTGATAGAACAAGAATGAATCTGTACATTTGAAATTCATATTTAATAATGAAGTATACTTACTGAATGAGTACTTTATAGTGAGATTCCACTGTATTTTTTAACCTCAGAAATTACACTGATGTTACTGACCCCCACATAACCATTATGCCTGTTGTTCTCTATTTCTTTTAGGATTACAAACCTCCCTTGCCAAAGGATTTGCCAATGAACTTTAACTTCAAGTTCCTGAAGAATGCCCCCAATCCTCTTGGGGTTCTGAGTGCCAAAGGTTGGTGCATAAACTGAGTTTTCTATTTTCTGTTGCTTTTTTTTTTTTAATAGTACTCTTTTTCATGCATATTATAACTTTGAATTGATTGTCTAACTGAGAAGCTTCATGTGTAGGTGTTTGGATAATTCCCTCGAAGGGAGGCAGATGGCATTGTCGCTTGTGAGCTGTTCTCCGAAACTAGAGATTGTCATCTTCTAAGTTTACAAGCTCAGTTCATGAGCTCGTGGTTTACTGTGTGGTATCCTTGGGTAAGAAACTTTACTCCCATTTCCCACTTGACTCAGATGTGAATGAGTTTTGAGAGGGGAAGAGGGGGTGAGAACCAGGGCACTCAACTAGCATTGATTCTGTAATGGATTTTATTTTTTATGAATGTTAGTAGAGTTATATGTATTACTGTATTATGTTTTTGTATATGTATATATTCTGAATGATATGTATGATTGTATGACATTGTAAAAAGAATTCCCTTTAGAGGAAACGAAGATGTATGTTTTTTTTTTATCTAGTTCATAAACTTGATCTTTTTGTCCTTTTTATAGACTTCGTCAGTACATAAGAATTTATTTGTACCATTTTTTGTCTTAATGGTTCCTTATAATTGTGCCTTGCATAGCTCTGATATTTATCTGTATTTAGTGTTCAAGACTCTTCACACCATGAATAATGACATTCCCTCCTGTTTTTGTAGCTGTTGGAGAACCACCCTTAGTTTTGAGTGCTGCTGCCTTATTTGCCATCAAGCATGCAGTGGAGGCAGCCAGAGCAGAGATTGGTCAGGATACATTCTTTGTGCTAGGTAAGTGACAAATGTCCTTTGGTAATAAAGTAAGTGGAGTCTATCAATTAACACTTTCTATCTATAACACAAGTTAGTCTTGCCTTCTTGGGATTAATGTTGCCTTTATGATGCAAGGATGTCATGTGTTGTGTGACTCAGTGTTGATTGTTGATAAAACTTCTAAAATTGTATTTTGAAATAGAGGACATTTGTGAATTGGGAACCCCCCACAGTGATTTTGTTTCATGAACTGACTCCAGTCAAGCTTTAGATCAAAGTGCTTACTGCGAAGCTCTGCTGAGCAGTAAGTGCTTTGATCTTTACTGAGATTGGAATCAGCTCATAAAACATAACATTGATGTACTCGTGAAGACTATTGCTTCCCATGACTTTATCAGTGTAAACATGGTATGCCATTGAATAGGTTATTTTGCTGATGAGCTTCTTGATGCTCTAAATTTGAACATTTGAAAATAAGGCATTCCCAATGACTGTAGATATTTCCATAGCTAATAGGTATAAACTGTTTCTTTTGGATGTACATGTAATAAAGATGCCTTGAATGTGGGTGTTCTGTCTTGAGTCTCAAGAATGAAGAGTATTTGATGATGTTGTTTAGTAGATAGATCATAAGGTCACAAAATCCAGTTGATGTGGGAGGAGGAATTCCCTTTCAGCTATCTCTTACTGGACAAAGGGAAGGTATCTCACATTCATGTGGAGGAAGGTTACTGTAATAATGAAAAGTGATATTCTTACAAAGTTACTGTGAAAAGCAGAGAGGCCTTAATGTTGGAAGTGTTTGTTGTTTGATTTCCCATACATGCTTTTGTTTGAATATGTTAGTATAGAAAGGCATTTTTTTGAGAGCTGGAAATACTCAGAATTACTATTGGTGCTTTTCACCTTGCACCAATTCTTATTACCAAAATATTTGGATCCTTCAACCTTCTTTCCAGATCCATCAAACACATAACCTACCTTGTTTATCTCCACTAGTTTTCAACCTCAGCAGTGTTAGGGTGTTAAGGCCCCAACAATTCACTACACTTTGTCTTATACTCACTGACTTTGTGCAATCTGGATAAGTTATCAGAAAATGTGCATCAGCTTAAATTACACCTCTGCTTTGCACTAATCTCTTATTGTCACATTTTTTTGTGGTCTCTGTTTGATAGATGCCCCTGCCACTGTGGAGAAAATCCAGACCCTCTGCTTGAATGACATCAGCACGTACACATTTGGGAAGTAGGTCAACTGCTTCACTCATGAGAAGTTGGCCCAGAGAATGGAGGGATTCCAAGATGCCAGTTTTAGTGAAATTCTGAAAAAGATCCTGACACTGTTTGCATGTTGAAGTGACGGTGACAAAATTCATTGTAATATTTATACACAGTTTAACTGTTACCGAATAATGATTGAGCTGAGTCTTGTTCCATAGCCCATCATCATTAAATTACTCCAGAATTTTTGACTGGCAAGTTTTACATTAGTTACTGTATATGTCATCGATGAATACAGTATTGTACCTAATAATCACTATGCAACCTCAGCGAATAAAATGTGTTACATTTTGAAATCATCCTTCATATAGCAAGGATCCATCAGGGTAGAATGATGCACAAATAAATCTTGAAAGCCACGGGTATTCTGTATTTTCTGATAGTTTTGTTTTCCTCATATTTTGCGAGAACGTATAAAGATAATAGTCATAATCAAAGTATTGTTTATGTTTGTCTGTATTGTGGTTCTAAGAGGTTTGCCAATTTCAGACATGTTGATGAGTAAACTGCAGTTTTCATTTTTATGGTGGTTGCCATCTGTTCAGTAATTACAATTTCAGACCAACAGTAGATCACAATGAAGTAATGATGAGGAGCCATTAAAGTGCTTTTGGACAGGCTTATAATGTATTGAATTTGTGAATATTTTTTTACATTTATTTGAGATTGATATACTTGTTAATTGTCTCTCTGTTTTCTTTTTTAGTTATTATCCCCAAAAATATATTTTTATTTGAATTGCATCATAAATATTTCCTTACACATATTGTTTAATTTATTGAATAAAAAATCATTTTGTTGAAAAAAAAGAAAGGCCATCCCACAATGAAGTATGCCTGTGTGGACATACATTTTGCCAATAACAAATGACAAGACAAATAAATCATCAAACAAAAGTGAATGAATGAATGGATCACTTGATCGGTCAACCCTTCGATTGACCCACCGACTGATCAACCGACCAACTAACCAACCATTCAACTAACCAACCAACCAACCAACCAACCAACCAAACCACCAAGCAACCAGTCCATCAATCAACATGGCTATGTGCTTGTAAACACGAATATTCAGTTTGGGAAAAGCAAAAGCATCAATAAAATGTTTTATGAATTTTGTTGAGGCTAGTAGATATATTCTGCTTTTTCTTTGGATGTAAAGTACTCTGAATGAATGCCGATGGGCACTGTATATATTTTCAATCTTTATTGTGGTTGTTATTATTTTTACCAGCTTTAAAGCAGTCCGTTTATAACAGAATTTGCTTTTTGCAAGTTTAATGGGCACATAATCTATGAACAAGATTTTGTCTCTATTTGAAGATCTCAGAGGTGAGGCTAACAATCTGCTTGTGATCAAGATGACTTTTAAGACATGCTTTATTGAAAAAAATACAGCACTCATATGCCTTTGATAAAAATATCCTTTTAGTGTACATTCAAAACTTCACATACTCACAATGTTTCGTTTATGTAGCTTTAAATAATGACACAGTGTTGATTGTTGATATCCGTATGTTACAAAATGTTATTAGACATTTTTTTTATGTCTGAACAAATGCATTTTCTTGTGTTTGGATACAAAACTTTTTGTTGTCTGTTTAAAGTAAGTTGTTCATAACTTGATGATTCTTAGCAGTGTACTTTTGGGTAGTGGTTTTGTCCCTATTTTATCCATTTTGTTTTTCATAATTAACCATGTTTGTGACCATTGCAACTGCTTTTACCAAAGTTGGAGAAACCAATATGATGCCGGGGCAAAAAGTCTAAATAATCACTGATTCTCCTTAAGGATGTATTTAGCCAAACCATGCAAGGCCCTCATCTATAAAGACCAGTTGAACATAATAGTTTGGGCATTGTTAGGCCCATTTCTTACTTTGCCACTATTCAGAACCTGACTGTATGTAAGAAAATGTTCTCATGTACAACCTAAAAATAGTGATTGATTGTATGGGAGACAGAGAGAATTTGACACCCTTAAAGCAAAATATGGCACAGTCTGACCTTGTGGTGATAGGAAGTAATGATTTCACTGGGGTTAGTATAATCAGGTGTTCACTTTGTTTGTGAGTCAAAGAAAAAGCCATGCCAGATATACTCCAGGGCAATGAAAACAAATGAATTTGTGCATTGTTGCCAGGTTGGCTTTATATAGCCAAATGTAGCATTTTTGTTTCCGTTTAAAGTAAACCTCCCATATATTCAATACTTACAACATGTCAGGTCTACAATGACTGAAGTCTGTCAAGCAGGCCAGTCTTTATCCTGGGTAAGATGTGTTTTTTCATTTCTTTTTTTTTCCACTTGACTTCATAATGAATATGACTGATGATAATACATTGCTCACTACATTACGTCCTTGTTTTTTTCCCTTTTAACTTTATTTAAACTGCTTTGCAATGACTAAATACTGCATAATGATTTTTTGGTTACATAATCATTCTGTATTTCATAGTTGCATGGCAGTAATCATACTTTGTTACATAATTGTTTTCCCCTAAGATGAACAAATCTAAGTGTAAAATGTAAAATGTGTCATTTCAGATTGTAAGTGTAAGTCTTACTGAAGTGGCTGTTGTGCCAGATAATGAAAATAAGTGTCATTTGGACCATTCACTTTCACTGCTCCTTGTGGATAGGCATTGTCCTTTTGAATTTCTCAATGCATCCAAAACAGTGAATCATCACAAAGACTATTCAGGCACTTCAGGAATGAAGATTTGCAGACCAGAAGTTTCTGCAAAGGGACATGCATGCTTTGTGAGGTATACAATGGTCCTTGAGGCCCTCATGCAGCAAAGGAGGGCTTATTACCAATTATCAGGGTACAGGAATGGCCAAGCACTCATCTGGGTCTAACCAAATAGGTTGGGTTAGAGAATTGGTTGCTCGGGATTAAAAGGACCACTCCCCTCGGTGATTCTGAAAATAATGTCTGTCCACTCATAGCATTGAACATTGTCTTCAGTGTTAAATGTTTCTGTTTATTCTATTACAGGTGTGGCAATATCTTGACAGTTATCTGCTCTGTCTTTTTTTTTTCCTTCATCGGTGTTTGACAGAAGGACAAAGCACTTGATTTCATACACTTCGTAACACTGCAGTATCAAGTCTTCCAGCTGCTTTTCATGCCATTTTAACTATTGGCTGGACACATGTATTATGTGAACTCTGATTGTTGGCACTCTTTCCCAATGTGCTGTAAGTGTCTATGCAAGACACTTGGTGTAGGGATGAATGATACCAATGTGTTCTGTCCGTGAGCTATGCACAAAGACAAGTTATGTCTCCGTTGTCTCAAATGTATTTTGCAATTCTAGATGTGATAATAATTAATATAACATGTGCTTTTGTTGGCTTTTTGCTTGTTTGAATCAACTTTTTTATATGTTGTTAATTGTTCACTTCTTCTATACATGTAACAGAAGACATGCTTCAAAGATGCTGAATTTCCCAAGCTAGCTATTACATTTTTTTTTGTAATTTGGATATACGTTCATTCTAGTATAGTTTAAAAGTTAGTTGCAGATTATCTGGCAGTATTTATAGTCCCCAAAGGAGAGCTGCCCTGTTTGCTGACTTCCATACATTCAAAATAATATCCCTGAGATGAAGAACACCCAAGGAATGTTTTGAAAACTTTTAAAACACTGTTCAGATTTTGAAGTCACAGACTAGTGCACAGACAATATTTAGGACCTTGTATATATTTTTGGACTGGAGCCACATGTATTTGGAAACATTATTGTGGTTATTAGCACTGAGGTGATGATGTGAATGGAAATGAAAATTTTAGATGCCATTCTTTTATTTGGCAGTTCTACATTATTCAGGAGGTTATGGCCCTGACACTGTTTATTATTCACCTGGTATTATCTCATTGCTTCTCAATAACCAAAAGTTGTGGACCTTACAGGTCATAGGTCATAGGAGTCTGAGAACCATTAGTATGGGTTGGCTTTAGAGAAGAAAAGATGAAAAATGAAAAGATATGAAATTTAAACTCATACTGCACAGCTTCAAATCATAAGAAAACTTCTGGAGAAATTTCAGATATTTTGATGATAGGGCAACTGCTCAGCTTGGGCAAGTTAGGACTCTATTTATATTACAGTATTTTAAATTTTCAGGTTCCATAAAATTTGAAAGTCGTATTGTAATTCTAGTTCATACTTTAATTGTCGAAACCAGTCACAATGCATAGCGAATGCCAGTCTCAAATTTTGGGATCAGTATGGATCCTGGATGCTGTTATATGCTTGGATGTCATAAAAAGATAATCAAAACCATATTTGAATATAAGCACAGCAGGACCTAGTATTAGACATTATACACATTGATGTTGGAATAGTCATATATACCTCCAGTGTGTATGCTTTCTTTAGTCTGACACATGTACCTCCATTTTATATGTTCTCCCTAGACTAACAGTAGAGAAGAACAAAATTAAAGCTAAGAAAATAAACTTTACAATATACAAATCTGGCATGTAGTTTGTTTAATTAATTTAGTGTAAGTAAACACCTTGGAGTACTGTTTATTTACTTGCATGGGGCGCATATCCATATTTTAATGGATGTCATTTATATATATATATATTTATTTTAAAACATACACGATCTGTAAAGTACATGTAAGTGTGTGAATGATCGCAAGGCACCCGAAGATCTATTTTTCTCCTCTTGCTGGAAGTGCTGTGTTTTCTTCAATTTCAAATCGGCCGACCCCCGTATCAAGGTAATCCATCGTAATAGGCAATAAGTACTGTCAGCAACCAGTCAGCATGCAAAGGGAATGTCAGTCTCAAATTTTGATTGACAGCTGACGGTTATGATGACGATATGCAAAATAAATCTGCGAATACCAAAGGTTATCCCTTGCTCTGTTAGATTCAAACAGTACCGGTAAGCAAAAGTAGATACACGGGCCAGCTACGTGAAATAGAACAAAAAAGATAAGATCCCATTTTTTTGAATTACTTTTCTGCCATGCCGTTGTATTTGCAGATCTCATGGGCTCAACTTTCGTTCCACGAGCAAGAAATAATTTGCCGTCCATATTTTTCGGTTTTACTTTATGATCGACTTTGTCCTACATGCCGGCTCTCTGCCCTGAAACAGAAGCAATGTCAGTGGCTGCCATTTCCTGTTCCCGTTCATGTTTGCGCATGACAAAAATGGTCACCATCATGACGAGAAGACTCTCAATGATGACCAGGTCGACAATTGAGGTCAGCCTGGGCATACTTGTCATATTGCTTGGCATGGTGCCTCTGTGAACAAGGAAAAACAGGAAGTTATGTGTGGACATTTTGTTTGATTTCAATGAAAACAGTTTTTTGTCACTTTAAGTACTTTGATGTGTTCTTTATGTACTTTGCCGTATTTAAATAATCAGACATATTTTGAAAGTAAGTAACATAGCAGAATCCTATTTTAAAAATTGTTTCCCACCTCTAATCCCTTAAATAAGTCACGAGTTACGCCCTGGTATGCGCTCTCAATGAGGGACATCAATTAAGTTGTGATTATCTGACGTCACAACTAAGGAGAGGCACTATCATACAGCAGGTGTTGATCTGGATGCTACTATGTAGGTAATTTAAAACCATGTGATTTTCGAATGAAATGGCGCAGGTTTAGATCACAACGCTTCTACTCATGAGATGAAGTTAAGAAACACGGCATTGGAGACAACACCGTGACCATGAACGAGACCTTTTCTCCCGAGGCTGGCGGTATCAGGAAAACCAGGGCGTCATCAGTGATGTCGCGACCAGGGGCATGAGTAATAACTATATAGAAGAGTTGACCCCGCTTCAGTGTCAATGTGCATCTGTGTACGAGAAAGAGAGGGTGAGAGAGAAAATCTTAGACTTCCACACCATGGACTTCTTTATTTCTCGTTGTATCTTCCTACTTTAGTTACAGGCAGTGATGTCAGGTCATTGAAGCCAATGGAGCCCCGACACCTCATGTCTCTCCTCTTTTCCTACCGACGGTAACAAACTGATATGAATCAATGGATCATATCTTATCTTACCGTATCTCATCTCATCTCATCTCATCTCATCTCATCTCATCTCATCATCTCATCTCCTCATCTCATCTCATCTCATCTTACCCTGGTAGTCTAGCATAATATGCTTATACAGTACAAAGCTGATCGTCCCAAATTAGCATTTTGAAGAGTTTGTTCATAGGCAAGGTATGGGCCGCAAACGGACCTCATTAGGTGTATAGGAATGCCAGATGGACTTTACTTTTAGCACGCAATTAGGGCTGTGTCGTAAGATGGTGGGCACATTGTCCTGGCTTCGCTTCATGCGGGTACAGTGCCGGATTTACCAAACAAACTACAGCTTAGGTCTTCACAGGACGTTAGAACCTCACACATATTCATATAATAACATCTTTTTTTTTCTGCCTCTAACGTTTCAATATTTCTTTATGTTATCAATTCAACACACAAAAAACGGGCTGAAGATGGAAATTCTCACTATATCTGACACTGACAGCATCATGTAAGTTGCAAACTTCGTATAATAAGAAAGCCAAACAACTTAGTGGTGAAATATCAACCACGTTACATGTGATGACATCTCGTCATTGGAGCCAGTGGGGTCATGGCACCATCGGTCACTCCCACTTCTCTACCGACTGTAATAAACTTCTATGAATGAATAAAATAATATATATCAGCTTAGCTTATGGTGTACCTGAGTTTAGAACTGGAAAGAGATACCAAGCTGCTGAAAAGGGGCGGCTATAACATTGTGATGTCTTTCGTTTGTAATTTGTAATACGGTGTATCTATGTGCATGATACATATCGTGTTATTTGAATTTATCATGGATGAGATGTGTGATATCATATAATTATAATTGCTTGGGGGAAAAAAGTCCCAGATGCATGCGGTAAACAAAGGTATATTTTATTTTCTTCTTACATCGACGCCACCCAAATAAATAAATTTATTAGTTTATTTTCTTGTAGGCCAAGGACCAATAAAACAACAGTTGGAGGAGCGAGAATAGTAGCGGCAACAATAATTAACATTGAAGCTAGTTTCGAGACACAACAACAAAATTATTCTCCATCCAGCAGCATAGCGAAGAGGAATTAATTTAATGCATGGCGAATGAGAAGACAAGTTTTTGTCGTTGAGAAAGTGGAGGGTGAGGAAAGGGTGGAGGGAGATGGCAAGCATGCAGTTATAATGCACCTTACGGAAGGACACTGGGGCTGTCGAAATGGAAAGAGTGGGTAGTGGGAGAGGGGTGTCACAGAATGTTTGTGGCGGAGGCCGACACAACATTTCTGCAACCCCCATCATAAACGCCACTGATCCCGTTACAACAAACGAGAAACTTCAAATTACCTAATCATGTATCGTCCACCTCGCAGGTCTGGCTAGCCGGCTTCCACTCTTTAGTGCTCCATTCGCCTTTTCCAGGGAACGGATCATCCAGTGCAGTCAGAGTTAATTCAGAAACATTTTGAGATAGAGTGAAATCCTTTCATAGGATCATTGCCCAGGACTTGGTGCATGTATGAGCCAAATTTCAGATTGATATTCTAATATTTGCTATATGAAACGCTTTCTTCCAAATTATATAGTGAAAATCCAAGATGGCCGCCAAATACATACATTTTTTGGAAGAAAAATAGTAATTGGCTCGTAATTTATCCATTTGACCTCCATAAAGTTCAAATAAATACATGGAAGTTAAATTGAGTCGTTCAAAGGAAAAATTTTATATAACATGTATGTCTCCCCTTAAGAAACAGCGTCGCGTCGTATGAAAGGTACACAATTTCACAGGTCTGGAGGAAAGACAAAGTTTTACACAACGGCAATACATTTTATAACATCTTTCAACATACTTTAGAGTCACTTCTATTCCCAGTCAGGTTGGCTGATCAATAAATAAAAAAACATGTGGTATTTGATAAAGAATATCCTCACAAATGAAACAAGGCAAATCAAACAGCTGTTAATGTTTTCGATTTCGCTGAGGCAAAATACCCCAAATCGAAAGTGCAGAAACGGGAAAAAATTTTGTTTTATAACAAACACGTCATTAGTGGATTTACACATTAGGACAATCCAACGACAATCAAATCTCTGTTTTGTTTTTAACCTCGGTATGCGCAGTACGATTTCACTCAGTGTCACGTTAGTTTAAACATGAAAGAAATCATTTTGAGGGAGGGGGCATGGTAACACTCTCTGACGGAACGTTTCTAGAGGTTTAAAATGACATAGATTCTCCTGGTGGTTATCATTATTTTAGCCATTG
>JAWQUT010000170.1:962153-977558 GCA_033807755.1 Ellobium chinense
CCCCCCCACCCCAGTTTTAAAGCCAGGTACGCATTTATACTTGCGTTGAAAGATGAAAGGGAAGTGAAATGTCTTCCTTAAGGACACCACAACGTAAGCCGTCCGACTCGCGAGTTGAACACACAAACCTTAGACTGGGCAGTGTTCAATACATGATGGATGTACTATCACTCTAATCCTTAGAACCAAGCTACTCTGGAGTGCACCAACCCAGACATGGCTCGGCAGTCTCTGTCTGTCCTCTCCAGGCTGCTCAACTTGAAAGACGCCGATGACAGCACACAGTTGGCCCAGAAGTCTCAGGCTGTGTCTCTGGCCACCGTTACTTTCAACGCCCCAGCAGGTTGGTTATTACAACGGTCAGGGGCGTTGATCAGAGGAGGATGAGGAACGGGGAAGGAGGCTTTTCAAAAACAATTTTTGTTGACTTTGAATGGAGTTGAACTCTGCAGATGATCTGCCAACCCTCTTTTCTTCCTTTACTAATTTGGTTAAAAAACTGGATCTCACTTCTGGGGTTACGTTTTTGATTGGTACACGCCAGTCACGGTGAAAAAGCTACTGACTTTTGTTGGCAATATAACGTGTTTTGCCGTCACCAGAAGAGAAAGCTCGGCATTAGGGCGGTAGCGAATCACGGGTTCAAGTTTGTTAAGAGAATGTCTTATCAACGGTCTTGTTGTCATATGAGGATATGGCAAAAATCAGCTGTGGTATGTATTTTAATGAATGGGGAAAAGACATACGTATAGCAAGCGCCACATACATCTTAAATCACCACGAAATAGAGCTAATTATTTTGGATTTCTTAACATTTTCAGTCCACATTGCACACTGGTGTATGGTTTATGAATGTTCCCCCTAGATACGTGGCATATCATATGGATTTGTCCCGCTCATTTAGCCCGAACTATACACATTGTGTGCGGAGTTCGCCCCAGTAGATTTTCAGCCTAAAACTGTTTCTGGCCAAAGGGAATTTATTGCAGTAATGATAATCAATCAATCGCCTAAAAATTGAGAGCTTGCGCAGTGACGGTGGGATCTCTTACCATCCTAAGAATTACATTAGTGAATTAGTGTTGAATGGATCCTTGGAAGTGTTCAACATGCAGAGTTAATATAATTCTTACGATGGCAACGTTAATTTGCAAACTATCAGTTATATCATACATTATTTTGGCAAGCAAAAAAGCGTTTTATTTTGTTCTTGTTATCAAGCGTGTTTGGATGCGTTTCCAATTTTTTCCCCCATGAACCTACAGAAGATTGGGCGCGATGCATATACAATCTATTATTATTATTGTTATTACTGTATTATTATCATTAGAAACGACAGAAGCCAAATATTCAGCATTTTCCAATTTATTACTATATCTCATGAAGTTTCGATCATTTCTCGTTAACTTAGGTAGTGTGTATGCCTGTGGTCACAGCTATGATGTCCCGGCTATTACGGACCATGATGTGGACCCCTTGCATTTAACGGTCGCCTCCTCTTGGTCACTCAGTCCTACGCCTGTTATCACATGGGACGCCGAGACACCCAACACCCAATACACAGTCCTCGTATGGGACGTGGGTTACTACTATCCTCACGGGCTGTTCATCAACTGTGTCAATGGCTCTGTGGCTACGGGAACGGTATGCTGCTGTTGTTGTTGTTACCTCCCCAGTTAGGAAATGTTATCGGGCTGTTCTCGTATTAGGTCGTTTTCCACAGATTAGATTATATTGTCACAGCCGTAAACAGACAGATAACTTATATCGTCGTCACAGTCATAGACAGACATATTAGATCACATTGTCACAGTCATAAATAGACAGATAAATCAAATCGTCACGGTCATAGAGAGACAGATTTGATCATATGGTCACAGGCATATAGACAGAGATATTAGATCACATTGTCATAGTCATAAACAGACAGATAAATCATATCGACACAGTCATAGACAGACAGATTTGATCATATCGTCATAGTCATAAACAGATTAGATCACAACATCACAATCATAGATAGACAGATAAATCATATCGTCACAGTCATAGACGGACTGCCTGTCTTAGACATAAGCAATTTGCAAGCTGCAGTGTTGTCTCCAGACCACACAATTCCGCGACTCGCCCCTTTAATTTAAAAGTTAACCCAAACATGTGGATCTCCCCATCTTTTCTGCACCCCAAACTTTGCTTTACTTGAGAATAATCTAAAATCCCTCTAAAATTCCACAAATTCCCCCTGAAATTTACGACTAAGTGAGAATGTCTCCCAAAGCCCATATGACTTGGAGAAAATACTGCAGCTGGGCATGCTACAAACTACAATCCAATGCATCCATTAAATGTGACAGGCGAAAATGTCACAAAGTCATTGGTTCAAAACCAACACTAACGCTTGACACGGGCACCATTTCCTTGTTTTGTCTAGTAGTTTTCTCTCTCTCTCTCTCTCTCTCTCTCTCTCTCTCTCTCTCTCTCTCTCTCTCTTTCTCCTGAAAAACTCACTCAAATTAGATAGGCAAACCGCCTATGATTTAGACGACATATCATTTTCTATTATCATTTGCTCAAAACTTTAGGCGGCCGGTTCTGATAGCAGTAGTGGCAACCATATACGAGCGCTAAAGTGGAAGTACCTAACACCTGAATGAGGAATTAGTCTTTTTCATGCTATTAAAATCAATGTGTACAATTCTGCTTATTTGTAAACTTTATCCATGTGCAACACAATGTTTAACGTCAGCAAGAATGATGTGTTTTCACGTTGTTTGATTGTTGCTTATCAAAATGACTGCTTCACTGGTTACAAATAAGGTCTACACGGCGTTTCCAGGTGTGGATCGCTTTGGTCACATGTCTTTGATGTAATAAACAATTTCAGTATATGCATACCGTGCATCTTCGATACACTTACCTATACTTCTTAAGATCATCTTTATCTTCGTAGTTTCCGAGGAAAAGAAAACACCTTCCGTTCTGTGATATGATATCAGTCCTGTTACGCTGTTTCATTATTGAGGCATTGTTTTTGACACTGTTTCAGGCTGTGTCTGGGTACACGGGACCACGCAACGTTCTCCCAAGGATCAACCCTTACCTCTTCGCAGTATACAAGCAAAAATCAGCTCTTGATGTGGCTACTGTTCAGCAGTTCTATCGCACTCATACGGGCCAAAACATGGGAGTGCTTAAGCCACAGAGTTTAACTTCCACTTTCAGTGCTAATATGGAAGACAGTAAGTTTATTAGGTTGCAGGACCAAATTATAAAAGCCTCCTTGAGCCATAAAATAAAAATTTCTCCTCTAATTACATGAACGTTCCAAGATGGCTAAGGCTAGTCCGCAGGTTTGGTGCCACAAGTGTGCTCAAGATTTTTTTTCAATTTTAATTTAGATGAAAGGGGGTTAAAAATTTGGTCTTCTGTTGCAGATTACAGACCCGCACAAATGAAATCTCCTGACGCCATTGGGAAACACTGCCGGCAACAATTATTTTTTTTACAAATTCAAGACTGAATTTCACCACTCCTGTGGTAGTTTCATGTTATATAGTTATTTCTACACAATCTGTCCAAAGGACAGAGTTTGTGCTCTGCTACTATTGTGATAATCCAATTTTTTTTTTACCAATTAGGCTCCTGCAACCTATAGAGGTTTATTATGATCATCATATTGTAGAAAGTTAGTAGAACAAGCTTATAAAGAAAATGTTGGAAATATACTGATGGAGATGAAAAATACTTTCATTTGCCCTTACTTTTTTTTTGTGCAGAAATCAACAGGTCTGTGGATATTAAAAAAAAATCACTATTACAAAAACCTTGGAGCAATTCCAGCAGAATGTCACATCAACTGCGCCAATTTCTGGCAAAAAGTTTGACTATACGATTTGTTTTAATCGTTTCTGCAAGGTTTAGTGTTTTCTTGACATGTAAATCGACAAAACCGACATCGGGGACAGAGGTTGGGGAATAGTTATGTACTTGTCATGTTAAAAGTGTTTTGTATTAGATTAAGTGTAATAGAGTCTAGCACACACACAAAAAAAAAAGGTTCAAAGTATCAGAACGTCCCGTTATTATAAAAGTTGAACCTAACTAGAGTTGTACTATACAACACGGAATTCTTTGATGTATCACTTTGCCTTTAATTGTTCTTAGATGGATTACTTTACACATGTATAAAGCTGATTCCTTCTCCCGTCTAGGTCCAAGTTTTGCAAATCTCATGCAGATTGTGAGTGACAAGTATTCCACCCAGTTCCACAAAGATTTCCTTGTGATGGACAACTGCCCGCTGCTCATCTCTCAATTGCCTGGTGAGTGTTGATGTTAAATTATCATGCATTAATAAAGCTTGATTCTAAGATTTACACCCTTATGTAATTGGGGTTCACAACCATGATGACAAATGATAGCAATAATCACTGCACTTCTGTGTTCTCAAGAAAAAGTACAGGGGTAATCTGGCTGGACAGATCTAAAATTAAAACAAAACAAAACAGGAGGTTAGGAGATGCGGATTTTTAAAAGTTCTGCTCCTCTTATCTCTTTTCTGTTTTTTGCGTTGCCCACAAAAATACTTCAGGGAGATACATAAATGGATACACAACACACATTCAACTGGCCCAGCGTGGCTGGCGTTGTAATCGAACTGGGCTGTACAGACTTCAGTGTTATTAATAGATCTAGTCTAGCCTCCCCGACGAGCTTTTTTCGAAAGTTTGTATGTGGTCACTTAATGTTTTTAAATAGAGGAAAATAACTTGAAGGTATTCACTCTCCTCACATATTTTTTATTTACTATTAAAAGACGTCAAATTAGAAAAAAATGCAGATGTTAATCTCATTTTTGTCTTGAGTGAATTAGTACAGGCATGCATCTCTGAATATACAACCAAATAAAATAATTGCTCTTGGCACATATATGTTTGTTTACTATTCAAAGACATAAAACTTTAAGGACAGCAGATTTCAAGCTAAATTGTTTTCTGTAACGATGTAATAGAGAAATGCATCTCTGAATAAACAACTTACTCATTTTTTAAAAACAAAAGTGCGTCAACTGATATTTGAAACAAAACAACAACAACAACAACAACAACAACAACAACAACAACAACAACAACAACAACAAAAACACTCTTTAACTTACTTTGCTCTAGTGGTCCACCTTGCTTCTCATCCACAGCGTTCCACACTGTCATGACGGTGGCCAACGTTTCCGTCACCTGGAGTGACAACACGACCACCTCCTCCCTCGATCTGATGAACACTCCTTACCTGACCACCCTTGCTGTCAGCGTCGCTGTGGAGTACTCAACTGATGACTATAGTGTTGAGTCTTGCTGCAGTCAGTACTCTCTCACGTACGTGGTTTTATAGATACACTAAACAGCTAGTATTTTTAAGTCCAGTGACAGTATGTATTGTCATGAATGGAAAGGAAATGGGGTTGTTTGTTTTGATGATGTTGATGAAGATGAAGAGCTGGTGAGGAGGCGAGCTTGGCTATGGGCTTTAGCCTAACTCGAGCCTCAGCCGGTCAGTAGCAGTTGTCATGAACAGACGTCAGGAACACAGCCGAGTAGAGTGGACGACATCAAAGTTTATTTACATGTAGTTGATTTAGTGCAGATAGAATGTTATAACATTAGTCACAGCATGCAGACTACCAGCCAGCCTTGTGGGGAGAATGCATGAAGAGCCTCGCAGGAGCCAGATGTGGGCTCGACTGCTTGAAGGCGTAGATTTCGACTAACACCAGACTCGGACTCAAAACCAGACTCACTCAAGGGGAAATTAGTGTGAAATGTAACATGGTTACGCGGACATATCGGAGAACTACTACGTCAGAAGCCTCTCGCCTCATCTTGCGATGCACTAATTTGGCATCAATGTGGGCAAATTTGACAATAGCTGGAAAGTTAACGGAGGCTGGCAGGGTAGCTGTGCAAGTTACATCAACATGTCATACATCAAATTGTAGGGCATAGCAAGATAAATAAGTTGTACAGATCATTCCAAGTCATTAGAAAACTGATAACTAGGAAAAAAGATCTGAAGTTGCTGAGAGGCAGCTTACCTACTTCGGTTGCATAACATTAAGTGCCAGTATCTCAATGAAGAAATAACTGTATTTAATAAATGATAGTGCAAATGATTTGTCTCAGACAGATGCTTAAGTGACATAAGTTTGATGAATATCGCTTTAGTGGGTGCCGGTGTGAAAGCACAAATTTACAACAGTATCGTGACGTTGGTTAACGGGAAACTCCCAAAACATCAGTAGTATTCACAGGTTAAAGCAATATGTTAACTAACATAAATATGGATTATGCGTACGGTCACATGTTTCGTATTAACTATTATGGCAGAACAGGCACACACAACATATCATCACACTTATTCCCTATTCGCTTAAATTATTATTATTATTATTATTATTTTTGATGATTTGAGTTGTTTATATTACTATGATCTTCAATTCATCTTCTCTGTCCAATGTATACAAATACAGAATTTTTGACTCGTTATTATTTACCAAATCACATCTACTACATTGTTTTGCTTTGACTAACAGGTTGAGAGCGCTGCGTTTTTCAAAATCTCAAAACGTGACCCAGGGAAATGTGGAATGAGCATGACGCTATGTCATTCCCTGGTATTGCAGTCATATTGCTCGTTACAAACTTCATCTATGTCGATTTTGTTGTTGTTGAATATTTCAAAGTATCTTACCAAGACAGCTTTCATTTGGGTATAATGGCTTTTCTCAGTGTAATCAAAATGCAGGAGCATTTTGCCCAATGGGACCTGAAGTGCACAAATCCGTGATGTCACGTAACTCGTTTATACATGCACTTGTTTCCTAGTTTCCCTGAAAATGCCACCAAATTATCAACGAAGTCTTCGTAATCTTTCTTTCTCAGCAACCTGTGCTGTCTACCCGCACATTCATTATAATATAGAATCTGCCTAATCGCAACTTCTTGGGAGCGAGGAAAGAGCTGCGATGTAGGGAGGTGTGATTATCCAGAGAATATATAAAACACAATACAGCACTCGGACACCCTAGAAAATGTATTTCAAAACAGGTGTTGATAAAAGCAGATTTTTTTCCCCTGAGGATCCAATTTTTGCACAAAAAAAAAACCTCGAAGATAACATTTTGCGAGAATCTAATTCTAACTGTTGCGAGCCCCACATCATAGTTTTTCTCATGTGTGAATAAGCGAAAACGCCAAAAGCATTAGTAATTCGCACCAGATTTCTGGAATTTTGCACTAAAACTGCCAAACTGGCAAACCTTCTACGCATCACTAGACAAAACATATTAGTCTATACATTGTTGATTTACTACTAAAAAGTCAATATTAAAACCTCTTTGTGCTGGCATAATAGTAAGCTTTTTGAAATGTAGTCCCGATTTCCTTGGTCAAGCTCAAGTCGCGAAATTCGCAAAAATTAGAGCATCCCGAAAAAATAAAGCACTTCTCCCGTAAATGTGATTCGCTGTTTAAATGAACTGGGCCTTAATTCTCCACAGTCGTGGGAAATTCCATCCTGATCCATTCAGCAGTGCAGCTGAGCGTCCTGGCATGGCAAGAAATACTCCTAGAGTACATCTCTCACCCATAAACATGATAATGAGGTCGGGCGTTGATGGTGAGTAAGCACGTAAATGAACCATCCCAAGATTCTGGTCAAATTTGGTTTGTTGTGATAATTATGCAGGAGCAGTTGCCCCATGGAACCCAGAGCTCACAAATCCGTGATGTCACGCCACTCATCTATACTCGTTCCCTAGTTTCTCTAAAAATATCGACATATTATCAGCAAAGTCTCAATTGGTGTTATACACTGAAAAGTGACTGCATTTCCCTCTTTGTGCACATCACATGTAGAAAATCTCTATCTTCATGGCAGCCTGAAAGGTTTTTCTTCCAGCAGTGACAGTTGCATGAATCAGCTCATTGTTTTGTCATTAGGAACGCTGATAACTTTGACATCATGAAGGAGACAAACATTCCAACCCCTTTGTTTTCATTTGCAGTCAGCAAATTAATTTTAAAATGATTAGCTTTTGTCAACCTTAGTTATACCATTTCATTCACTTCCCTTTAGCTTAAAATCAACGTAATCTCACAACAATGGGTTCTTACTTCATTTCTATTATTTTCAATATGAAACTCATTTTCCATTTATGAAACAGATTTTTAGTAATGGCTCAGTTGAATTGTCAAGAGATTAAACCGTCATCACATGATCATGTTAGCCATTTAGCTTCCTACACTCAGAGGGATTTATTTATCTTTAAAGCATTTCTCCCAGGAGTCCTGTCATGTTTTTTTTTTTAAGCTTAGAGATGAAAAATTGAAACCTTGGGATATCTAATTAGAGTGATGTCCTCCATCTCCTAGTCATTCAACCCAGCACGCAACAAACAGCAGATAATCAATTTGTTAAACAAATTTCATTTCTTTGAGCTTCCGAATCTAAATGAGATGACAGGTTTTCTAACACTATCACAGATAGAATATACTTTGGGGAAAACAATTGAAGGACAGGAAGAAAGGGAAAAATTAAAAGGATATAGATTACAGTATATCATTCACAGCAACTCCAGTACCTCATTCTCGGCACTCCTTATTATTGATGTTTTCATTCAGTGATGTTTTGCTACATGTTGTATTACTATGTATTATATGCGGAACAAATGTTTGATCAGCACCAATGTATATATATATATAAATCAATAAAAGGATTAAGGAGTGCCAATGATCAAATCAAATCAAATTATGTGTTATCTTCAGTGCTTCATTGTACGTAAAATTGTTTTGTGTAATGTAAGACATAAATATAATACTGAAGTCAGGACCGTAATTAAGAATGGCAGAGTGATGTGTCACAAGACCGAGCAACCATTTTCTGCTACTGTCTTGTATCTTTCTTCTTACAATCTTCAATCTTATTCCACTTTCTCTCAGCACGGTAGCTTTGTTCAAGAGCTCTACATCCTGCCTACCTGCAAATATTATTATGTCAAGTAACAAGATGGGACACTGAGCATAAAAAGTGGCTACAGTCATCTAGCATCACCTAGCTAAGAAAGTGGCACATCTCTCACTTAGTTTTTAGTCCTCGTTGTCAGTGCATGCTTCATTATCGTCGTAATCATTATCAATACTCTCATCATCCCAGGCGAAACCTTCACTTTGTTCTTGCTGGACGTGGCCCCAGCCTTGGAGCCCGAAGCGCAGAACCCTTCCTTCATCACCCACTGGTTGGTCACCAATATAAAGGAGGGGGACGTTACAACAGGAGATGAACTGGCAGAGTACTTTGGACCTAATCCTTTCTCGGCGTACGTGTTACGCAGCCTGCTTTAGGGGAAAGGGAGGAGGAGGAAGGATACTGAGAATATACATGATGAAACGATGTGTTATGATGATAACGATGATGATGGTGATGGTGCTTGTATTATGGTGGTGTTTGCTTCAGTGTGATGATGATATGGTGGTGGTGATGGTGGTAGAGTCGGAAGTCGTGATGATAAATTGTGAGCGTGAAAAATATTGCATGGAACGCACTATCATCATCCACATATTATGAGTAGGGTGTCGTAAATTCGATGATGATGATGATGATGATGATCATGGTGATTTTTTATTTTAAAGAATATCATTTTATTTATTTCTTAACTCTTTATTAAAATTTTCCTATCAGTCTGAAGATTTATTATCATTTGTTATTTTGAAAATGATGCTGCTGCTGCTGCTGATGATGATATTTTGTTCTCTTCGTTCACAGAAATGCTCCTCGAGCCTACATGTTCCTCTTGTTCAAGCAGACAGTACCCATGTTGAACAACTCTCTGCTTGACCAGTTCTGTCCCAATGGATATCAAAGGTAATGAATGAGATATGTATAATGAACCCCATTTATAACGACTGTTTCTGTAATGGAAATCCTGCTTTTATGAGCATATATTTAATCCGCGGTTCTTCTGTTTCTGATTCATTTTGGGTCTATCACGAAGCTGAAACCCATCCTTGCAATCACTGAGTGAAATCATCAATGACTTTTAGAAATTGATAATTGTTTCTGCAGGAAGATGGAGTGTAAGGGTCTAGTAAGATTATAAGCAGTGAAACTCGTGGTCTATTTGTTTATTTAATATTTTTTTTATTTGCTTTTCTTAGGCATTTACTAAATAAAGATAAATAAGAAATTCTTTCGTCGTGCACCGAAAATACGCAACGAAGACAAAAGAAACAGTAACATGGCGCGTGTTCTTGCTCACTGATACGGTTTTGGGGAGAACACTGTGCAACAAACGAACAAAAAGTGTGTCATAGTTTGATGACTGACATAAACTCTCTGTAATGTTTCATGCTGTGCAGTGGTGGATTTTACGCTACCGCCTCCTGGATGCAGTCATTACCTGCGTCGTGAAGTTTATCATGTTTGAGCAGCGGAAGAGTACTGAAAGGCGTGTGGAAATGTTGTTAACCCTTTCGCTACGTCATATTTTTCAAGTGCTCATGTCATCAAAGTACCATGTGACCAGTAGCCTGAACATAGTTTATTAGAGTTTTATGGCGCCTCAGCACTATTATGACTATACTTCGCTCTTGTGCATGGGAAGGGTTTACTACAAGGGAATAAAACTTAAGGGTACGGGTTCGTTTGACATGACATGGGAAAACTACTTCCAGGGCATACATATATGTCCAAGCGGTGTTTGGATCAAATGGTTAGAAAGTACGTGGACGTCATAAGTAACGAAGGAGTAAAGATTCTTGGAAATATAGTTTTTTTTGAGATGACATACACTTGTAACGTCCTCCTGGTATATTTCCAAAGATGTCGACTCCAGCTTAGACCGCTGCTTGATGCTTGGGACCTCCAGGAGCTTGTCGGGGTCACATGGTTCCTGGCTGAACAAGATGGCTTTGCTCGACAGGTATAACAATTAAGAACTTGCGCATTAACGATGGGATCTCTTACCATCGTAAGAATTACATTCTCTGCATATTGAAAGATGTTATGGATGTAGTCAGCATCACTGCAGTAATTACTAATGTAATTCTTATGATGGTAAGTGATCCCATCATTAATGAGCAAGATTTAATACTGTTCTGTTTGGGAATGGGCAGAAGAGATTCTGTCTCCAGGCTCATTTACTAAGAGATTAAACCTCTGGACCACCATTATCACCGATATCATTGTGTTGTGCTAGGAAAAAAAACGTTAAGAATATCCACCATTACTTTAATGACGAAAGCAGTTTACCGACGTTAAAAAGGCAATAAATATAGATGATATTCAAAAGCCTAAAGTTTACATAATTCTAATTTCTTGCTCCTTATATATGTACTTCTATTTCCCCCCCCCCCCCCCCNCCCCCCCCCCCTCGTCTAGCTTGATTAAATACCAGTCTCAGATCTACTCCGTTAAGCTACATTGTACTTAACAACCTACTAAAGAACAATGCTGAATTGAAATGGCAATATCCTTTCTTTCAGAGAATCTATCGTGTCTTGAATGCAAGAACCAAGGATGAAGTTTGCAATGGCTTAAAAGGATATTCTGACCCCTGCCCTGCAGATTGTTCCAACAGCGCCCCCTCAAGGAGACTTCATAAATTTAGTTTGCTGTTTATTGTAACACTTATTGCTGTCCTGAAATGTTTTCGTTAATTTAGAAAAAATTATTCATTCCCATGAGTAATGTGTAATAACTCCAGAACCATGAATAACTCCTTATAATTTGCAAGACTGTACAGGTTTTGAATAGAATCCAGCAAGGTTTGACCACGCCCGATATTCTGAGATTGTACTTTTTTAACTTTCAAATAGGTGAATGTAAATTGTCACATAAAGGCTAGAAATAATGGCTATACAAAATAGCCACACTCTGTTTCGATCCCAGGAGTCAACTGCACCAGCATACTTGGCAGAGCTACTTAAGCCTTATGCATCATCCAGAAATTTAAGATCCAAGGATTTGATACAAGTATCCATTCCTCCATCCAGTTTAAGGAAGTATGGTGATATAGCTTTTTCCTGTTCTGAACCTTTAATTTGGAATTCATTGGCAGCAACAATTCGAAATGCAATTAGCATTGATTCATTTAAACATCAATTTAAAAAAAACCAACATCTTTGTTCATAAAGTATCTGTCAGAGTAGATACTCCATCTCATAGTCGAAATACTTGTCATTTTCTTCGTACAGTGAAGGTTTACATATATGCCTATAATATACAGTGCATGTATGTGAATCTTTATATGTTTGTGATTTTGTAATATGGTATGTGTGTCTGTTAGTGCTGTATATTCTGTAAAGCGCCTCGAGCTTTTCAGGGGTGAGACGCTATAAAAATCCTCCTCTTCCTTATCAATTATTATTATTGTAAATGTTAACATCACTCAGTGTGTTCTAGCAAACTTCAACTTCTTTGACAAACTCAGGGCATATAGCAATTATTATACATGTAGATGTAGTTTAAACATTGAAACGTTGTTTTGAGATTACAAGTGTTAAGTCACCTTAATTAGTACTTGTCAAGATTTCAAATTTAGAGACTGTGTCGGGATTGCATGTCGTGGTAAAGTCCAATCACCTTAAATTGGCAAGTGTAAAACTTTTCTCCAGGGGATTACATGCTTCGTGTTATACATTACTGTTGCCTTGACTCTGTCTCAAGGACATGTCATCTTTGAATACTTATGCCAAACTCGTGGTAATCATTGTTTATTACCTATTGCACAGTGTAACAACTCACCACTATCCTCCTCCTCTTCCTTACTGCACCAGCTGCCAGGCGTAGAATTAAACGATTGTCAACTGTCAACTGTTTCTCCGAAAGCTATTCATATTCTAAGAAAGGCAACTTCTTACACAGTCTCTAACTCTTGTATAATGGGGCTTATTAAGTTCACAACCAGCATGACGGGCTTCATGTATAGTGAAAAGACACTCCTAACAGATTCTGTGCACAACAGGTATCTTAAATGTAGAGTAGCCCTGAGTTGCATGGGATCTGCGTGATGCTAAGATAATGCAAAATCCAGGTTTGTCTGTTGTAATTTTAGATGATTTTCCGCGTATTGTCCTAATGTGTTTGGCCAGTATGTGACCATGTTCTATTTTTTGTTTCTGAGGAGATTTGTACTTAGATGCTTTTTAGCTGACATCTTCTTTGCTGTTTTCGATATTATCACTTTCCATATCATTAGAAAGCATTAATTTTCAAGGGATAATGCAAATTCCATTCTATCAATTTTAAGCCTACTTCCTGCATCATAAATCATGCGTAAAAACAGTATGACACAGGAAGTTTGATACACGCTTGGGAGGAGGATAATTATAGTGGAACCTCAACTTGAGTACTCATATAATATGTATATTTTGTCATTGTATGAATTTTACATGCATTAATTCATCGTCTTTCTGTCATTTCATCATTCAGATAGACCTCGATACCGAGTATACTTTAATATTGAATTTACTTTAACCTTGTCCTAATAACAATACTTACTTTCGAGGCTCTATTGTACATATTATGCATTTCACTGTACTTCATTACTAAGGAATGTAAATATTTTGATTATCTTCCTTACAGTACATCATGATTAAAATTACTCTTGTGTATAAGGATATAAGAACGTTTTCTAACACCCCAAAAGTGATAGAATGCAGATACCAGCCTTGTTTTTCAGTTCTTGACATTGTCATAAAATACTGACAGCTGATAATGAAATCCTCAAACTGCCCTCTTGGGCGTCACTCTCCGTTGTCAATGTTCTAATGCAATGTCTCAGTGAAAAACAAAACAAGGCTTTTATTTGCACACTATAATACCCATCATCATCTTCGTCGTCATGGTCATCATCCCAGAGAAAGGCATCTCGTGTTTTCTATAAAGATGCAACCAGAGCATATTCTTGGTTCAGCAGATAATTTTGCAAAATCAAAAAAAAAACAAACCAAAAAAAAATAAGTATTCTTGGCATAGCATGACATTGTAATAAGAACTTCAGTTCCACGGAGTCAGTTTGTAATTTTGAGCTTCTAAACTGATCAAGATCGTAAGTAAACCTATGCCATAGAATGTAAACGATCTAGGGACCCAAGCATCATGACGAATATGAGAATATTCTGAAAACAAGAGGCTGGAGATCGTGAACTAAACTTTTAATTACTGAAGACTGGTCTGTTTTCAAGTGACATGGAATTTTCATATTAAAACAATACGGTTTCCAAAAATAGTCTTCAACATAAAGTATAAGAGAGTTGGGCTGACTTGTGAAGATGCAGGATGTCTTAAATACATAATTAGAACTCAGCACAGTGTGGGGAAGATGACGTCATGGTACGCTTTTATTTTCGCCGTTGCGCGGTAAAGGGCAAAATTGCAAATTTTCAGTATCTTCAGTATTTTTCTAATTGGGCTGAACTCTTGATACTACTTTCATCATCTTTCAAAAACCAACTACATACAGAACCACAATCATAATACTGAAACATCATCCCTCCCACGCCCCCTCTCCCTCCCCCTCCCATCCACAGTTCCATTCCCACCATCAAACTTGACATACTGACGTTTTTGTGACGTCAGTATACGTGTACATTGCCGTCAAAGCGAAGGCATGGCATCCGCTTTGTCCTGGGCGTAAATAAGGGTCGAACGCATGCCAGCTAATCAACGAATAATCAACAACGCATAAGAACAGCTATTTAGCAAACATGTATTCATTTACATATGTCATATCACAAAATAGCGACAGCAACGCACAGCAAAGCATAGCAGATATGTAAGGCTTGTAGATGTCTTGCCTTTGATGTGTTAGTCGTGGGGCGCTTCAAAGTATTGGCAACATAATACTGCAAAGCATGAAAGCACCAGTGCAGAAACAATAGTTATTTATGTATGATGTAACATAATTATATGCTTACTCTTAGAAAGCTTGCCCACTGTCCAGAAGCAAAGAATACAATGTTCTTGATGGAATGGGCTCCATGTCTTCTGCCGGCCGTATGCAGTTTGAGCAAATAGGTCAAATTTTATGATATGTAATTTGAGCAATTTTTTTTGGGCAGTTTGAGCAAATTGTTACCTGTAAATTTTCACATTTTTAGATGCCTTACAGCATTTTATTTTCACCCCTTCCGTTTGCCAGAACTGTACTGATGTATTCTGATGACTCTGATCCATCATTATTATCAGTTTATAGGAATTTGAATTATAAACTACAATTTAACTAACATAATATGGTGTTTCCATAATTTCTGGAATCAATACTTGTGATTGGTAAGAGATACTAGGTTTGTTCCGAGGATGACTGAAGAAACTAATGTACCCAAAATATAACTATGATTCCAAATATAACTA
>JAWQUT010000170.1:988363-1003964 GCA_033807755.1 Ellobium chinense
CCCCCCCCTCCCCCCACAGTTCAATCATCTTCACAATGACACATTAATGATCGCCTCCATGATACTTCAGCCTAATAATAAACCTAATAATAAAAAACTGTCCTGGAAGTAGGCCAGTGTCATGGCCGTTCCAAGAAGTAATCATGGACGATAGTAATCTAATCAACCGATTATACTCGAGGGTATAGAGTCCCGGATATTTCTCGGGCGCTAATGTACTTCCGAGCTAGCGAGACATACAGGGCCGTGCCACACACGATGGCTCCAAAGGTCATGGGAATAATCCATACGTGAAGTCTTAGTAAGGTAATGCGTTAACCATAGTGAACACTATTACTATTAATGTTTTGGGAGCTTCCCATGGCCGCATGGTGAACTAACGTAAGAACTATGCATCTGGCCACAGTGGCACTGCGGTAACCACGGGAGACTCCCAGAACGTTAGTGGTGTTCACTGTGGTTAACGCAGTACCTTACTTAACGTATGGATTATGCATACGGCTACTGAGCCCGTATGCATAATCCATACGTCAATTAACGTATTGCCTTAACCAAGGTGAACACTACTAATGATTTTGCATCCGGCCACTGGTGAGTAAGGCTTGGAAGGACTCCCGTTTCTAGGTACTCGCGAATACGAGTTCGTAGTTACTCGGAGTGGCGAATTCGGAACCGATTCCGTTTATTTGACCCAGACAGAAGAGAGGAGAGGGATGGAGGAAGGGAGGGAGGGTAGAAATGAGTGGGAGAGGCGTGTGTGTGTGTGTGTGTGTGTGTGTGTGTGTGTGTGTGTGTGGTTNATCCAAAATCGGTGTCATTTAGAGCTGTGTGTGTGTGTGTGTGTGTGTGTGAGTGTGTGTGTGTGTGTGTGTGTGTGTGTGTGTGTGTGTGCGTGTGTGTGTGTGTTGACAAGGAAGGGGGAGGAGAGAATGTCTGAGAGGGTTGGTATTTCTTCGTAAGGATATCTCTGTACAAGGAACCGATTCCTAAGAATCGCTGAGTTAGAATTCACAGTTACCGAATCCATATGCAAAATACTATTCCAGCCCACTGAAGAAGAAAAGACTGTAGTTTAGTGTTCCTGTGACGGACGACTCATTATTCAAAGAGCTTTTGTTCTCAGGTTGGAATCTCTTACTCACCGTGATGCCAGAGATAGTGAGAGAGTGTCTGGTCGCTGTACGGCAAAAATGGATCATCCCATATTGTACTGTTTTGGCGGTAAAGGGTTCTATAAATAGATAATGACTCAACCTTGCTATATGCATAATACTTGTTTATACTTTAGCATTAACGGATTGATTGATTGAGTGATAGTCTGACTGAATGTTTCATGACTGTTTGATTGGTTGGTTGGTAGATTGGCTGATTTATCGATTGGAAATGTAAAAGTTATCAAACTGCCATGTATTTGAAACAATGAAGGTATACTGTAATTAACTTTGTGGTGTGTCTGTTCCACTTTATCTAATTAGTGAATATTATTTTCATAATATTTACCGATACTGTTGTATACTCATATTGTTATAATTGTTGTCAGTTTAAATTCCGTCACTAGTGTCTGTGATGTAATTTTTTTTTTGCATTTTTATGTACAGTTGGTTATAATAACCTTTCCTGTTTCCCGATGTTACGATCATATTGCATGTTATGAAGTGAACGTGAAACTCACATCTGACTCTTGTTCGTAACAAGCAATATGATGGAACACATCAGGAAATCCTATTTCAGCATGTCTATCTCTGCCACAACGGTCCGTAAGAAATCCGAATTTGTAAATAAAAGCTCTCTAATATGCCCAGCCAACTTCAGGCCGATACATCTACCTGTGTGCTGATTAGATAACACATTCTATTGTTTCAAGCTGGTTGCCAGCCGATTTCTTTACCAGCGTCTCCTCTGATGACTAAATGATTACAAACTCAGTTCCGGGCGCAAAAGTATCGTGGGCACTGGTAAAAAAGACTTACAAAAGCATCCGAGTATTCGATTATTTTTCTAGCAATGCATACCAAATACCAACCATATAATCTGATAACCACATCACGTCACACTCTTCGATAACTGTTTGCGTCTAGAAACCAACAAATTGTTTTCTCCATAGCCACTTACAAGAGCTTCAGTAACATATGAATTCCAAAGCGAACGCCCAAAACCCATTATGGACAACATTAATATTTCTGCAAAGACACTGAATTATGTCTTTTGATTTCTGCAGGCCTAAATAGTTTTCCTGTTAGTATGTTGATGAGTGGTTATTTATCCGTCTGTATGACTGTCTGCCCATTTGTTTAATTGTCTGTCCACTCGTCTGCTGGTGTGTTCAGCGGTAGCTCCATGTAATGACAAATTAAAATGAGACAAACAAAGTTTTGCTGGGTGACATCTTGAAGTATAATACAAGGAAAAAAAGATAACCAATAGCAAGTGTACATCAGAACTTGAGATAACATGAAAAATTTTCAGTAATTATCATGAGTGAAATAATGCACTTCTACATGTATGTAATTAGCACAAACATTGATTTTATTTTATCAATATGTAGAGTAAATTTATTGATGATCTGAATTAGAACATTAACTGAATATTTGTAAATGAAGATTAAAAAGTTGATAGCATTTATCACCTTCCCCGCATACAAAATAGATTACTAGTCTTTGTAAACAGAATAAATCTTATTAATTAGAACACCAATCACATGTACTAAGAGATTTATGAAAAGGATAAAAATCTATTATATGAATAAATTCACATGTAAATTACTGATCAGTAATTAGTCTTTGGGAATATAGATATACTCAATGATTTAATTACAACGAATCACTTATTAATATTAATCTGTGAGGAAAAGATATTAAAAGATATCAATGCCACTTAAATGATCAGGATTACATCAGTTGATCAAAGATACAATCGTATACTGTCGAACAAGGGTGACGTTATTTTAACCGGACGGGTTTTTCTACTTAATTACTTTCTCCTCTGGCAATATGAGGGTTAGTATTAAATCGGCAATTTTTTTTTTGTCCCGTCCTATGACTCTAAAAAATAAAATAAAAATAGGATCTCTGTTTAGTCCGAAGGGAACTTGTTCTATACCAAACAATGTTATAATATCTCATTAACAATACACATAAAACACAGAACAATATAAAGATGCATATTAATACACAATATTACAAATTTAATCCATAATAAGTCATTGCTAGTTGCCGCTGTGCAGCTTCCTAGTCCTTGCTGTCCTAAAGCCAGGTATCCATTGACACCTAATAGAGTGTGAATTGGAGTTAAGTGTCTTCCCACAGACATTCCCGCCAGACTCTGGAGTCGAACTCAAATCTCTGATTTGACAGTCTACAAATTGTGAGAGCCACTTACAAGCCGCATGGCCACACTACCTCCTTGGGACTGAAGATCTCTAGGGACCTTTAGAGTTTTAAATAGCAATCATAAGATAAACTGACGGGCACCGAATTTCAATCTTTAAGTTATGATTTCTTCTCTGGATACACCACTACACTAAGCCCATCAAATACTGACCAAGAAATAAAGAAATGCAGCATCGCAAGCATTGAACAAGAAAAAGAAGATTATGTCCCAAGTTGCAGCCCTCAAGCAGCAACTCCTGCGGCGCCTTCTTCTCCGCTTCTTCTTTGCCTGCTCGGCATTTCTCGCTGGCCAGACTTTCGTGGCACGCAAGACCAACTTGCTGAGTAGAATTTGCATCATGTTCCTCTCTTTCCATCCTGTAACGACCTCATACTCAGGCGGAGGAGGCATAGATTTATCTGAGGCTGGCTCACTTTCCATTTTCTTCTGAGCCAGGGTCAAGTCCTCGATCTGTTCCAAGATGGCCTCTTCGTTCGAGCTTGCGTCGTTTGCAACTTCCTGTTCATATCTGCGCATGACAAAGATAGTGGCCACCACGACTACTAGGCTCTCGCCGATGACGTAGACCATGTACATGGTCAGTCTGGGCATGTTGGCCATACTACGGGGCATGGTTTCCCTACAAAGAGTAGTTTCAGAATAAAAATTAAGTGCTTTTGCAAAACTGATCAACTGCAGCTTCTTTACTAAGATGCAAACTTGCATCGGCAAGACAGCGTAAAAGTGGATATGACACAAGGCATGTTACTGATAGATATATTTTCTTAGGTTTTCAGTTATGACATAGCCATAGCAACAAAGTAATCGAAATTTTGCAGCATTAGCAGATAAATTCCATCTGGTAATGAGTCTTAAATGTACGAGGCATACTGTTTAAATGTTTGAACTTATTAAACTTTAAAATTAAGTAATTTTTTTTTTACCACCCAATATACGAGTACTTACAAAATGGATATCTGAAGCAGAAAAAGGAGCCAAGTTTGTAGGAGACAGCATTAACCTCGTGCCATAGATGTCACACAAATTTTGGATTAACAGGAGTAAAAGGATTTTACCCATTGAAAGGAGAGAGTTGGGGCTGGGATGGGGGACGTGCAAACATGACTCTTTAATCTTCCATAGTCTTTGCTTCAGCTAATACAAAGGTCTGTATAAAGAGAGGTGACATGCATAATGCACAGCAATATGCACAGTAAGGGGAAATAACTGCCTGTGGAGGAATAAGCAAGACAGCATAGAACAACTGTGTAGAATGTTTAGCACTAGAAAGCAATGATAGAGGATATGCTCCAGATCCAAGGGACAAAACTTCTTCCCTCCCATCTTGAGCTCCACGGATCTCTACCTAAAGGCTTCCGTTGTACAGGATCTGTCTACAAGTCCCACAACCATGTCCTTGAACCCCTCGCCTTTTCCGACACCCCTATCCCATGAAGGTGTATATGTACTAGATCCTTCCCTCATCTATCCCGTGTATCACTCCCAGCCTCCAAATTCAAAATTTTCATCCTAATATGGGCCTCTTACTAGCTGCGCTTTCTCCAGAAATAAGTAAAATAAGTAAAATATTTTTTACTCAGGAGTATTACTCACGCGAGAAAGCTGAGGAACATCGAGTTGGACACGAAGACAGTGACCAGGAAGGAGATTTTCTCCCCTGATCCAGGCGGAATCCAGAACACCAGTGACCTCATGACTGACGTCACAACTATGGGTGCCAGTATATTAAATACGTAGAACATGTAGCTTCGTCTCAGCTTTATTTTACACCTGTTTAAAACATCAAATGATCATTGCTACCGTTAAATAATCACTATCATCATCAGAACATTCAATAAAACTACATAATAATGATTCTGCCCAATAACACAAAACTTTATGAAAAATGTATAATGAATTTATTAACTAAATAGTCAACGTCTCGTGTTAAACACTTTTTTCAAGACTGACAACGCAAGTTTAAGAGATACAAAGAAAAGCAAGTGAATACATATCCGAGAGCCAGAAACAGAAATAGGAATAGAGGAACTTGACCACCATCAGTATAATCAACCTCATCTTCACTACTATCATCGTTATATCGTTATCGTCAACGTCATCATGTGTAGCACCTCCATCTTTTATAATCATCAGCTCATTATCATCCCTGTTTATTCCGGTGGAAAAAGGGGAGGGATCATGATTTAGAAACTAGTCTATATCTCGTGCGTTCAAAATAAACAAATGCAGCTTACTCTTTCTTCCATCCTCATGACTATTGTTTGAGGCAGGATTAAGGTGATGAGAAATTGAGAAACCCAGTTATAGAAAATCTATAATATTAAGCCACTCGTTTTAATTCCTGGATTTTTTTCTTTTGTATTAGGAGCACGATTGCATCGATATTGATACAACCTTCCCCAACACCGTATCTACCGCCACAGTCACCACTTCTACCATCGTTATCACAACCACTACAACAACATCATTCACCACAACTATCACCACCACCTTTCCCTATCACTACCATTACAACCTGCATCCAAACCACTACGAACACAACCTCGACATTTGCACTGTAATCACTATTGTCTCCATCAACACCACAAACACCAGCACCATCAACAATCGTATGCAAGAACCAGTCGGTAGCGCAAATCCTTTAATCTTCTATAACAACAACAAATAACCTCCCGTAGAGGTAGCGTGCCTTTGTGAAGGTCTACCACTTGCTCGCTGGACTCAATATTCCAGTCTCTTATGATCTATCAACAACAACAACAACAACAACAACAACAACAACAACAACAACAACAACAACAACCGCAACCATCACCACACAAACAAGATCAAGACCACCAACAACAACATCAGTAACAGCACAACAGCGGCAATAATAATAACAGCACCAACAGAAATTACATCATCACTAAGCTAAGCTCGTCTTCGTGAAGGATTACTACCTGCTCAATAGACTCAAGCTTCTACTCTTGCATTATCATCAACAGCAAGAACGACAACGACGTCAACGAAGACAACAACAACAACAACAACAACAACAACAGCAACAGCAACAGCAACAGCAACAACAACAACAACAACAACATCATCACGACCACTACCACCACAACGATCACCACCACCACACCAATAACAACAAGAATGACGACGATGATGACGATGACGACGACAACAACAACATAAAAAAAACAACAAACACACAACAGCAACAAAGTACAACCTCACTAGGGGAAAAACGTCTTCGTAATATTCATTCACCAGCTGCCTGGATTCTATCTCCCACTCTCCAGTGATCTGGAAGGGATCTTCCATCGAGCTCTCATGCATGGTCACGTTGAAAGCCACGTCGTCGAAGAAAGGCAAGAAAACGATCTCACACAGCTGCGTATAGGGGGAAGTAGAGTGAACAAATAAGATTTTGATCTAGATCTTGATGATACCCAGTTGTTGATGGTGCATTGTTTACACGCATTAGGAAAAAGCATGGTTTCCCAACATATGCACCAGTGCTTCATTTTTCAAATTATTTTATTAGCTGTATCTTCATTCACACTATCGCCCTCACTTCGAATGACAAACCTGGTCAAAGGCTGGCGACGATGAAAATGATACGAGGTCGCCTTCATTATAACCCTGAAGGAAAAGCACATTTACAAGATCACAGTTACAATGTGCGATCAATGTATAATAACGGTATACTGGGATATAATATTTTCTTTTTTTATACAGATTAAATTTGTCACCTGTGTACTGGAGGATTATTTTCGTGTACTAAAAAGAAGGTTATTCTCTGTTTAAGATGGCGTAGGCATGAGGATGATGGTGACAACGACGACGACGACGACGACGACGACGACGTTAATGATGGTGGTGGTGATGGTGATGATGATACTGGTGTTTTAAAAGATAAATTCACTGAATTACATTCAAAAAGTTTGGGTCGAGCCTGGGCAGAATCACATCTAGGTGCAACGATGTTGGTGATGACAATTATAAAAAAGAAAAAGAAGAGGAAGAGAAAGAAGAAGATGAAGAAGAAGAAGAAGAAGAAGATGATGATGATGATGAAAATATTGCAGCAGATGTTCATCGTGCTGTTGCTGAAAATGAGTCTATAACCCATGGCTGTCTCCTACCTGAGTGTCGAACGGGAAATAGGTCAGATCCAGAGGACATGTTGTCTTCAGAAATAATGGAGCGTGAAGCTGAATCCAACCTGAGCTAAACATCAGAAGATGTTGGCTATCGCTGATGGCCATGTAATTCTCGCTGGCTGAATTTGTCACTAAAATATTCGGACGCCACACACTGCAAGGTAAAACAAATGCGACAGCATGAACGATTAGAGGTGTTGTTGTTGTTGTTGTTGTTGTTGTTGTTGTTGTTGTTGTTATAGATGACCATAATGGAGATGATCATGATGATAAATGATACTGATGATAATAATGGTGAGCGTCCCAGTGGTGGTAGTAGTAATTGTTGTATTAACTATAGTTGTAGCGGCGGCAGCGGCAGCAGCAGCAGCAGCAGCAGCAGCAGCGGCGGCAGCAGTAATGGTAAAAGCTGTTTTGTCAGCGTATAAAATATAGTTTTCATAGTACTAATGAGGAGAGTAGTGGCAGAGGTTGTATGTAGTAGTAGTGGTAGAAGTAGCAGAAACAGTGGTATAATTATATCATCTATTGTTCTCCCACTCTCGGGCATCATCATCCGTCTTCATCTTCTTGAATAATATCACCAACAATGCCAGCTTCAGCGGTCCGCCAACACAGCTCCATCACATTGACATTTCCTCTATCACGATATCGTCATCAGCAAGAAGAAGATGACGAGGAAGAAGAAAATGAAGAAGGAAAAGTAGTAGTAGTAGTAGTAGTAGTAGTAGAAGAAGAAGAAGAAGAAGAAGAAGAAGAACAACAACAACAACAACAACAATAATAACAACAATAACAACAACAACAGCAGCAGCGAAAACAACACAAAACATACAATCCTACAAGGCTCGTATGGTCAGCTGCTAAATGTATAAGTTACAAAGACTTAATACTAAAGGTCCGCCTGCAGCTGACAAGCAGAGATCAGTAAGAGCTTTACTGGTAGCACTGACTCCAAGGAGTCTGTCACACAGTAAAAACAAAGGTAACTGAACAAATCCACTGAATGATGACACATTATTCCAAGTACAAATTATTTATCTGGATACTTCCTCCGAAATTGTAAGATTCGTACAAAATATTCCTCAGCACAATCATTTAACACAGTATATTGACAGGTATGCCAGAGCTCATCCTCCACCCCCTCCCTCTAAAAAAAAAAAACTAAACCAACCAATAACAGTAACGGCTACAATGCTTACTCAAATGGCGGTCGTATATTTTCAATGCCCTCGTATTCGCTCTCGTTCCAAGCCAAAGCCTCGTCCCTCCAGAACACTTCCGCGTAGCCCACAGTCGTAAGGACCTGCTCCACTTCGTCAATGACAAGGACCTGCACAAGAAATTAAAAATAATCTGTTAGACCCTTCACTGGGAATCTCCATTCCATTCCACTGTGACATCAGGAGGATAATGATTTTCTATATTGGCTCGCTTCCCAGTAATAATGTCAGCCCACAACTTAAAAAAAAAATTGATGCATAGTTAGTATAGTAATTGTGTTAGATACACACAAACGGAAAATAAAGCACAGTGACGTCATCAAATAAAGACGTGAGCAGTTGGCGCAATTGCTAGGTCTGTCTGATTAAGCAATTTTCTTCAGCTTTCTTTCTCTGAGTCTTATTTTCGTTTCGGCGTTAAAGGAAGGGTATGATAAAGATGTTATTGACCTATAATACTGTACTACAGCTCGGCCCTTGTTCTTTTAATAAAGCCCTCACAAGTTCAGCTTTGATGAAAGAATGCAGGCCAACTTGTAGCACAGCACTTTAACCCTATATTTGAGAGCTTGCGCATTAACGATGGGTTCTCTAACCATCGTGAGAATAGCATTAGCGCATCGATACTGGTTGCATCCTTAGTAGCGTTTAACAAGCAACGTAAATGTAATTCTTACGATGGTATGAGATCCCATCATTAATGCGCAAGCTCTCGGTTCTTAGATCCTGTGTTACTTATAAGGGACCTTACAGTTAAAATTGAGTTAATTATGCTTAAGAATCAAATCCACAGTTAGCTTGGAATCCTTGATTTGCATTCTGATCAACCACTCCTTGAGTCCAATAGAGGCCTTGAGTATTATGTCCGCCTATTCAGCAGTCAGCACCATTATCTCTCTGTATTCCTTTTCTTTAAGTCTCTCAACCATTTACTTAATAAGACCGGCGAAATGGAGCATGCCTTAACTTTTGTCTCTGAACTGATGACTGAGACACTTACCTCAAAAGGCCAATAGGTAAAATCCAGAGACACCATATTATCATCAGACGGGCTGAGTTTTTCCTTCACTGCCTTGTGATTCCTTAGCTCATTTACCAGCTTCGCTTTTGCCTCTCGCATCGGCGTCATAAGACTCTGGTTTGAGGCTGTTACTGACGTCACCGCAGCGGCGACGAGAAACATCATGACGTTGAGGTCACGTGTCGACAAAATCGTCACCATTACTCTCACGCTGCAACGCTGCATGAATAAAGTGTTGGAAAATCAGAACAAGGCTTGATGGGAGGGACAAAGAAAGGCTGGACAAAAGGAAAAGGGGGAAAAAATGACGAAGTCATCACGGATGGAAACATAGATGTATTCAAGGGAAAGGATTTCCCTATTTGGATACATCAGAGACAGATCGATCTAACTCAAAACAACAAAATACTTTGCATACGGGCTGTTGGGGGTGGAGGGGGGGGTAGGGAGACATCGATATTATTGTCATGATGTAGGCTCTACGATATTTTTATTCCAGAGCTTGCAACACGTCTACCATAATGAAATGAATAATCTAATAATTCTGCTATAGTGCATTATCGTAGTGCGCACTGGCTTTTTCTTTTAATTGTGAGCATCTTACATACAAAATTGTACACCAAAGTGCTAAATAATGTATTGTTGTTTTTTTGGTTTTTTTTTTCGGTTGTAGGGAGTGATCTAAGAAACCTTTACTGCAAATTACAGTTGTTACGCCACCACCAGATGTCACTCATGCATCTAAGATTTATTAATACACATACTTACAGACGCATTTTATTTTTCCCAGTTTAATTATCATTATATTATTTTGAGTGACAGCCCTTTCCAGTTAGAGGGATTGACACGTTTCACGACATGTTCGTACATGTATTTCGGCAGGAACGATAGTGTGAACGATTAGTGCACCATTTCGCACTCTGGTATGCAGTCTTCCACGTCAAATCCAAAGAGGGCTGCATCGGAAATGCACATCAAAAAATATAATATGTGGGTCAGTGCCAATAAGATGTAGTATAAAATGGAACAAAGGGGCTGAAAAGTGGACAACACATAAATGTGAAAGATAAAAGAGATATTCTTTGACACATTAAACCATTTTTATTTCAGGTTCCATACATTTTGCAGCTGCAACTCTTTTCAATTCAGTGAGAGAGGTATAAAGTGTCGGACATCACTGTGACGACAGAAGAGTGTTAATAAAGTCACTAATAGTGAAGAAATGTGAACTCCACCTGTAACAGAGTATACAAATCATAAATATTAGCCAAATATAGCACTGGTGCACTTATTAACATACAGTTTATTTAACAAATGATTTGGTTTTATAGTCACAGTGACATCTGACACAAAATGAAAAATTAGAGTGTCTACAGATGTTGTAAATGAGTGCATATTATATCAAATATTACATCTATTATTTGGACTCATTATAATATATTGATCTTAATAGATCCCTTAGACATATAATACATTGTACAGTTATCAAATTCAGTTATTTTGATCTTTGGAGTCAGACATCACGTGACGACAAAGGACATGGATAAATAGCAATCATCAAGCACACAATATTCAGCAATGATTAGTTCTATAAATTCTCTGACAATTAGAATTAAAAACATACATGTTTTCAGTGAATATGAGAAATAAGCACTTGCACTTTTCTTTCAGGTCATTCTTTTAATAGCAAGTTTTGTAATTTTTATTCAGAAGGTCGGTCACCAAGGTGGTGGTGAAGGGGGTGGGGTGGGGGACACAGATTTTAAAAAAAGAAGTGGAGGTGTGGGGGTGTGGCTTGGGGCACAGCACTGTGCACATTCCTGCACTGATCTTTGGTTTTGGCTTTGACTTCTTCTCAGCTTCTTCTGTGAATGTCAATCTTTCCTTCCTCTTAAGTTCTATGTGACTTCTTCCTATTTAACCAAAAAAAAAATGGGAATTCAAAGCCAGAGTTTATTAAAGCAGGAATGCTACTGAAAGAACTAGAGTTTAATAAAACAAAATAAATTTGTCAAACTTTGTCCAAATACAATCAGCCTTTGTCTAGACCCTAGTCAAGCACAGGGCATAGACCTTTCTTCTTGACTGTGACCGCCGGTGCGCCAGCCCTGAGGCAAGACAACATAATTATTATGGCTATACCGTCTTCGGCCGAGTGTTGGACGTCACGCGATTGACAATGAAACGTTGCACGTGTTGTATTTCGACATGGACTGCCTAAGGCAATGATTTACCGTTCATTATGACACACGGTACATGATACTCTGGCAATGCATTCGCATTCTTTCTATTTAATACACTTACTGCAATTATGTTTATGTAGTTCTACAGATAACGTCGTCACAGTTGTTGAAATTTGAATGAAGAAATCTCAGTGTAAAAAGCATTTGTTTATATCTGTATTTCATTGCTTCATCTTGGAGAATGCGTTTTCGTAAATTATGTTACGAACAGAACTACAAGAACAAGAAACAAGCTGAACCTGAACAGGAAAACTGTGTTGGACGTCACAAACAGATTGGTATATGTCGGACGTCATTATAAAGACAAATGTGACGACAAAATTCAAACTTACGTGGAGACGTGTTGTTGGATTCCCCCATCACCAAAACTCAAACACACATTCATCAAAAGGAAAGTAAGGATAAACAAACGCCTCAGACAGCCTGGGGAAAATGTGACCACTGTTGTCGTATCGTGGTTGGACGTCACGGTGTGACGACAAAGTGCACAAGTTCAGGAACTTCTTTTGTTAGCCCACACGGGCAGGTATTGACGAATGGTGTGTAACTATTATCATCCAGCGAAGGGTGACACTTTTATTGCTTTATATGGGCAACCTGTACCGGTACTCTGGCATTTGGCGCATCGCATTTTTTTTTTTTTGACAAGGGCGTGACGATACAGGTGATGTCCGACAACTTATGTTTAAAATGACCCTTTCTCACATAATTAGCCAACAGAAAAGTTCTTCTTTTGCTTTACAATTATCCTCATTTATTACTCTAAAATATAATTACCAAATCCAAATGTAAATTCTATATGTGTGCCTGTTTTGTTTGTTTTTCTGAGGTCCGATTCCAGGTGTTCTTTTAAAATATGTAATGAATCAGTCGAATCAGAAAAACATATTCAAATTTTGAAAAAAAAACAACAAGTGGAACAACTGTAATCATCTTGTTCATGATGTTTATTGCATCAATTTGGAACAACCACAAAGAAAACACATACCAGACGAAAATCAACTGAGATAAGAGGATTACAGAAAGGTGTATTGATAAAACAGTTTTTTGGCACTGACCCGTCTAGTAATCGAAATACGAACCATGTGACCCCCTCCTCCCTTTCGCTCATTGAGACACAAACAAGAAATGTTCCTTTTTAAATAATATTAATGACTGACCATGAAGATAACGCACATGCTTTTGTAGATCTAACTTTCATCTAACACTTGGTGATCTTTATCGCAATTCTAAAAGTGAAGTCACACTAAACTGTGTGAACACAGGCTTTCCAATTCATAGTAAAGAAATCAACTAAACAGAGCCGATTGTTTCACATTCCTCCCTCTTAAGACTCAAAGACAAACATGATCAAGAGACACAGTAAGATATCATAAAGGGATTAGACTATTATAATAATATGCTGTGTTGTGGTGTAAAAATATAAGTAATAGAAACATTGACGTGAGAACGACGACAGTAACTGTTGTTGCTCAGTCGATGTAATTCTCTAATTGACACGTCCAGATTTTTGGAAATCTTCAGTTACTGCAAAATGTCATATAATGTCAAATACCATAACATAGACCTATACTACTTAGTAGAAACGTTGACGTGAGAAGGATGACACTAACCGTTGTTTTTCAGTCGCTGTAATTCTCTAATGGTTTGTTTTCCTTTGACCACATTAAGGTCTTTGACACCCATTCAATTACTGTAACATGCCTCGTAAGCCATATAAAGTCAGCTATCATATCATAGACCTAGACTGTGTTGTTGTGTAAACATATAGATTATAGGAACATCGACGTGAGAAGAATGACAATAACCGTTGTTGTTCTGTCACTGTAATTCTTTACTTGAGATGTCCAGATTTGTGGAATCTTCAATTGCTGTAATATGCCTAGTAAGCCATATAAAGTAAACAACCAAAACAGAGACCTATACAACTTACCATGCACCACGGAGCCCAGTCCAACCGACCTCGTCTTGATGTAGAAACTGAAATTATAGTTTAAAAGTAGGAGCTTTTCGAATTGATACCGTTCTCACATAAATAAAGCGTTTTATCGGTGAAACGGATACTGCCAAACTTACAAAACTGTTGACAGCCCACTGATAAACGTTCCGCTATGCAAAGATGAGTATTGATGTTGCTATGAGTACTATTTGAACATTGCGCGTGACTTCTTTGTTGGTGATTTTAAAGCTATAGTGTTATCAGTTTTGATGCTATAGAACAGTTTGGTCTGAGCCCTAGCTCTTCACTTAATGGAGTTTTGTTTTTTTTCCTTTTGAAAGTGCGGGTGCGGAATGGGGGGAATGACCCTTCAAGATATCAAGCAGTGCCTCTCTATTTAAACAGTAGAAATCAGATTATAGGGACATTCATGCCTAAACACAAAAATCCCCATGAATTGTATCTCATTGGCGAATATCATCCGCGTGATGGGACAATCGTAAACTGGCTTGGTCTTCACTCAGTTAATTAATAGAAAATATGCAAACTGATGTGTGCATTTTTGAAATTCTTCTATAATTATTAAGTCTGGAATTGTGTTTTTATGTATTTGTATTCATGTAATTGTTCTACATTTGAAAATATTGAACAAAGAAAATTAAAATAAAAATATTTGGTTTTGCGGCACGCAATTAATTATTTGTACTACCTCCAAAGATCATTGTCCCGCTAAATTTGAAGAGCACTGGTTCTTCCTCTTCCTTCCCCTCCCCCCTCCCACTGAAGAAATATATTGCTGAAGGATGCTAGTTTGCCCATTCACTTTTATAGATGTGTATTTTAAATTTGCTTTACGATCCACAAGCTACTACTCCAAAAATACGTAGATGAAACAGTAAGGACAGTACTGGGCATCATAAACAAATTTGAAGGAAATGGATAGGGGAGGGACAGATGGTCAGTAATGGAGGTTCACTCGTTGTCTGTAATTATAAAGAAAATTATCCTTTGAAAAGAAGACAATTTTATTCCATATTTGCTTAAAAAATATAGAGTTCAGGCTCAAAAATTTTATTAGGTCATGTCAACTCTCATCATCTTACAATACAATATTTTCACGAACATAATACACTGCAAAGACGCAAACATGTTCCTCATGCACTCAACTTCCATACATCTACTATTTCTTCCTTCGCCTTGCTGACACCCAGACTGTTGCTAACACACAAATCATGACATTATTGCTGTTATCGATCACTCTCTCACATCACATTTGCTACCTTCCCTCTTCCTTCCCCCTCCTCCCCCCACACACAAATCAGAATCAGATTATGTCCCCCCCTCCCCACCCCCGATCCCTTTCCTTTTTTGTTCTGCATTCCCTTCCCAAAGCGTCAGGATCTAGAAAATGGAGTACATATAATAATTCGGAATATGATAGAATGAAATGTTATAGATTGAACTAGCGTGACGTCATCTCGTGTATTATTGTGAATGGCTTTCCATTTATTCACAGACTGTGCAGACCTTCTCTAAGGATTAATTACATCACCACCTGGAATATACAGGTCGCTTCATTATATTTCTCGTGAAGTTTGTTTTAGATGATTTCCGCCCTGCCCCCCCCCCCC
>JAWQUT010000170.1:1004824-1017219 GCA_033807755.1 Ellobium chinense
GGGGCAATGGAGCATTGAAGGTCTTCTTTATTACTAGTCTATTGATAGTGATCTCTCTCATGCAGCACCCTCGATGGACCCATGTCCTAATATCATTCCATGACTTAAAGGAACTGCTCGGGGTATAAAAGAAAAGGAGAAAGACATGATTTGAACACGTCACTAAAATGAATTTTATTGTACTCGTCACATCGGTGCGTTATTTTCACGAGTAAAGGATTTCACACCACATGGAAAATATGCAGAACTTTTGATTTTTGTCCCTCCGAACGTTACAGTGGATATCACACCCGTCTGAATCGAAACAGTGTTCACGGTCATATTTGTAGGCGGGTCTTGGCTTCTGACGGTAATGACTGGATGGAGCAGCTTTAAACTCTTGATCGAGCTACGAGAGTAGTTACAGTTTTTAACCCGTCTACTAAATACCCTTAATAACTACAGGAGTTCCACAAACAAAATCAGCCATTCTTGTCAACATTCCACAAAAGGGTATAACTACCTTGTTCGTCCCTCCCTCCCCCTTCCACCCCGCAAAACCATCGCTCATGGGCAATCCTCTCACGTATCTCATCTCTTCCTTATCCTGTTATCCTTCTTTTTTTAGCTGTCCCCTGTGTCTCGGGGACCCACCCCCCCTGCATTGCTGTGAGGTGCGGGATAGGATTGAGCAGATTCGAATCTTACAATATTCGGATTTGGATTCGGATCCAGAGCTAAAGTTCGATGGATTTGCATCCGGAATCGAATACCAAGGGGAGAGGAATATTTATGGATTCTGCGCTTATACTGTATAAAAAAAAAATCGCCACCAGATTCTACGTGGTTCTTTTCTACTGTGTTTTCATTTTGAACGCAGCTTAGGCCTAAGGGGTTACACATCTGATATGCATTTGATTAGAGTCGCAACTTTTAAAGTGGTATCCAAACCAATTTTAGGATTCGAATCCAGATTCGAGCCCAAGAATAGAAGATACGATGAATTTGAATCCCGATTCGAATCTTGCCCATCACTATTAAGGGGGGTGGAAGAGAGCAAAGGCTAGTTGCGGCCCGATTTCCATAGAAACCGAAGTGGCCAAAATGAAGTCTGCATCAATTGTCTTACATCTGTTGACACTTTAGAGTGTCTCTATGATGTTTGTAAATTATCAGATTAAAAATACTGAAGTCTGACTTGATTACAAGATCAGGTTATATTCAGCGACATGTCTGTGACATGGACGTATCTGGAAACCGTTTCCTCAAAGCTGGCTTTTAAAAATGTGGCTGGCGTCACAAAAAGTTATTTGGCATTTTCGCTTTTGTGTGTGTATGTGTGTGTGTGGGAGGAAGAATGGAAGGGATGGGAGTGATGGGGGAATATTTTCACGACATGTTATATCTTGATAACATTATGCTCCAGCAGGTAATATTTGTTTAAATAAAAAAAAAAATAGTCGTCTTCTTATCCACCTCCTTCACATCATCATCGTCGCCATCATTTTCTTCAACTTCTTTCAAACTACATACAGGAAAGTAACTTTGAAACATAATATAATACCTGAGAATCTAATCCATCATCATCATCATCATTATCATCATGTTCATCCTCCTCCTCCTCATCATCATCATAATCATCCTCCTCCTCCTCCTCATTTTCATCGTCGTCATCATCATCATCATCATCATCATCATCATCTTCATCGTCATCATCATCATCATCATCATCATCATCATCATCATCATCATCATCATCATTTTCATCATCATCATCATCATCATTTTCATCATCATTATCATCATCATCATCATCATCATCATCATCATCATCGTCATTATCATTATCAACTATAAATAAAGAAATTAAAGTCTCTGCACTCAGTCACAGTATTTATTAATAAACTAGATCTATGACAAAAATTTCACCGGTTAAAGCACACAAACATTTTGGCATTCCTCCATCTTCAGTTCGAAACTGGATACTGTAATGGTCAAAGGTAAATCACGTTAAGACATTATAAATGGAAATGGTAGAACAGACTCAAAACACGGGAAGGTGAATACATGTGTTACCACAAACAAACAAAAAAATCACAGGCGTATCTTCTTCCTTTCTATATAAGAGACACTTGAAATAGTGGTAAAAATATACAAAATAAAATATGCAAATATAAAGTAATTTAATTAGGGTTTTCGATCGCACTTGATCTTTTCTGTAAATAGATACAATGACGAAGATGAAAATATATATTTATAGCTATGATGCGGACACTCTTATTTAAAAAATAATCATAATATTTTACACTAGAAAAAAACAAACTATGAACGCTACGACGTGGTGTTTGAAGATCTTAACACAAACACAATATTTTACAGTGAAGTCCGTTTTTATTTAACTCAAATGGACAAAAGATGTCTATTCCTGTAAGGCAGTTTCACATAATAATTGGAGGCTCTGAGGGGTTCATGATAGTTAAAAGGGGGGGGGGGGCACANGGGGGGGGGGGCACAAGCAGAGATTCTGCTTGAACTTTGCGTGATAAGATATAGTTTTAATGGTTCCAGTTTTGCTCTGGAATTCTTTGAGTGTTTGTTTGCGTAACTAATTCCACGGTCATAAGATACTGGGCTGGAGTTAATTATACAGGTGAGAGTTTACTACCGACGATATTATAATTATATGCTGGCGGCCCCTTCTGGCCTTGTGTGAATTGCAAAAAATGTGTTTGAAGTTTCGCACTAATTTGTAATAATCTTTAAAGTAATCGCTAATTTGATGATGTTCAGGTTCAGATATGAAGTGAAGCTCAACAAGTGTCTTAAGTGAGATTTTTAACTGAAATTTCTTTTTCTTTGCATTACTTCCCTTGACGAGTATTTTTGGCCGTTACAGAGTAAAACCACGATTTTTACAACTGTGCCAGGCCTATTCAGGCGAGCTTTGGCATGCTAAAAAAACCATAATAATACATAGCATTTATATAGCGCCCATCGCTGTACATACAAGCTCTGGGCGCTTTACATAGAGAGATAAATACAAATAATATAATATTCAGCTCACACACCCAAGTATACTATACTCTGCAAATATATCTAACATACAGTTATATGATATAAAAGATATGGTTTCTAAGACTGTCACGGTCAATCAAAATATTACTTGAACCAGGGGCGAAGCGTAATGGTAGTCAAATAGTCATTGACTACCATTTGGAAAAAAGAACGCCTTGTAAAATGGTTTTAAAAAAGATAGATAACCAAAAAAGTACTGAAATTAGAAATGCAAGCACTCGTAGTTTACTATAAATTCACAACCTTGAAATATACTAAGCCCTCCCACCCCCAACTTCCAAGAAAAAAAAACAAAACATGCATAGATCACTTGAAATTTTTATCACAAGAATGGCATTTGCACCCCGACTGAGCCCCAAATGCAGCCCAGCTTAGTCAACTAAGTAGTCATTTTGAAATTTGACTACGTAGCTTAGCTCGCTGGCAACTCGTTTTCTATTGTGTAATGCGCAAAACTCAGCATTTCCACCCAGATTGAGCCCCAGTTGCACCGCGAGCACTGCTAGAATTTCCATGCCAGTAGGCAAAAGTCTAAATGCTTACGGAAGAGAAACAAGGCCATAAAAAAAGAGAGATGAATGACTTCCCCTCTTTTCATTTGTCGACTTAGAATAGACCTTTCTTAATGAGCTACGGTGATCACGTGATTCTCGAGATATTTTTGGGGAGGAGACATTGGTAACTTCCGGTTTACCTTTGTTTCAATATAGTGGAAGAGAGAAATCTTCATCTGGCGATGAGACAGACATTTTCGGATATGGTTATATAGTGAAATTGCGCAACACAAGTTCGGGGAAGAGAAATATTATCAAAGAATTGCTCTATTGCCATGCCCTATGTCCTGAAACACTCATAAATTGATTTTAATAAGTTTAGCTCCACTCGGTAAAATCTATCTGGCAAGAAATTCATTTGCACCATGTGGCTGCAATTCCTATGTTGCCAGTTTGCCCTGTTTCATATCAATTCACCTGAAACAGTTTTCTGGGGTCCCTACTCATATTGGCACTTTACAGACACTTGAAAGCTTCATCGTAAGCAATATTGTGTAACGTAAGGTCATTGTATCGATCAGAGCTAGCCTCGCATCGCGATGCACAACAGTTTCTAGCCATGTGTACTGGTCACCGGAAGTGAATCCGACGCCGTGCTTGCTCATGAATATTCCATGAGAAAGGTCTATGGGGTCATGCGTATTGGCTAACTCCTGTGTGGTTTCGGTGCTTTATGGACCGGATAGGTCTAGGTCTAGTGGCTAGATCTAAACCTTGAATAACTTGAAACTTTACGTTTTCGGCAAGATGGGTTCAGTGAAGTCATCTAGCAAACGTGGCTATTATTTTGAAAGCATCCATTGTGAGTACTTGCAAGGGATAAAGGACTATACACGCTCAACTATGACACGAGCAAACAATACATGTCTAAGGTGCCTTGCTATGGAAACAAATACTGATCAAAGAACAGTCATTAGCAGTTTCCTTTAACGATACCGACCTCAGTCATTTTATCCTCATGAAGGAACGACGCGTCAATATCTCTACAAAAGGTAAACAGTAAGTCAGTATAGTTGTACTGTTGCAGTTATCGCTGAATATTTTGTTGTTGTTGTTGTTGATGACGTTCTTGATGTTGTGGCAGCCGTGATATTGCACATATCCTGCATGCTACTCGCCTCCACTTAATGTAAATGTAGAGGGTCGTTGAAGTAAACGTACGACGATATCCGTAACCTTTGTGCAAGTTTGTCTATCTAGTTTCGACCCCCACGCTTAACCCTATTTTTGCGAACCACAGACAACTGGCCTCCTGCGTTGTTAAGGGCTATGCACCTACTGGATTGAAGAGGTAGTGCATTTTGTTAACAATGCTCGAGACCACTTTAATGCTATAGTTAATTGAAAGAAAGGTGTCAAACTTCTAACATATTATTTACAAGTCTCACAACATCAATGGGTTTGCCCAGCTTATAACATAATATCTTCGGACGTAAAGTCTCACTTGTATTGATTCCAACCGTTGAACGCAAAGCAAAGTAAAACACTGAAAGAATTTAACAGCAAAATGGGAACAATTACTGTGAAATGTACATTTGACTAAAATATATATCTTTCTCTGTATATTTATCATACCGAGTATGTATATCTATTAACTCAACTTTTGTGCATCAAAATAGGTATCTACCATCTACTAAGGATCAAGAGTTATATTCTTTACTGAAGTAATGGTTCCTATTTTAAATCCAGTGTATAGATTTTTGGCAAAATGTCACTTCAAGGGACCACGGCCAAATCGTATAAATGTGAATGCGAGCTAGCGTAGTGCTCAGAGCCTCGCTCAGAGCTGTCAGCTCAAAAGAAGAAGAAGAAAGAAGAGGAAGAAGAAAGAACAAGAAGAAGAAGAAAGAAGAAGAAGAGGAAGAAGAAGAAAGAAGAAGAAGAAAAAGAAGAAGAAGAAGAAGAAGGAAGAGGAAGAAGAAGAAGAAGAAGAAGAAAGAAGAAGAAGAGGAAGAAGAAGAAGAAGAAATTAACACAGCTATACCATCAATAAGCTGGTCCAGAATATTTATTTTGGCACTCTTGAGATCCACCTCGGTCGTTGTTATGCAGAGCCTGTTCGTACCAGCCAGGTCCGGGCCCGTATGCATAATCCTTTTAACGCAGTGCGGTAACAATGGGAAACTCCCAAAACATTAGTAGTGTTCACATTGGTTAACGCAGCACGTTAATTAACATGTGGGGTATGATGACAGGCTCAAACAGCCACTAGGTTTGACTACAATTATTACCTGTTAAAAGACAGGATTTTCTCTCTTACATGCATTAAGGAAAGATATAGAGTCAAGCCAGGAGCTGCAGATAAGGGCGGATTCAGGTTGTGACAAGATAGAGAGAAGGACCTCTCTTTCCTTTCGTCATTCACCATCGAGGGGTGGCGTACCCGGTCCGCAGTGGTAGTTGTGTTATCAGTAATCTATTGTATGCAACTGTGCTATCTTTCCAAAAAAAAAAAAAAATCCGATAAACGTTGGCGGGAAAATTCATAAGACAGTTACAAAACTATGCAAAAGGACAACAGTGGAAAATGGTTTGCTGAATTGCAACATCGTATCAATGAATGAATTCCCTTCACGAAATGCTCACAATCGATGTTGAAATGATCCCATTTACGATACATTTCCAAATACATGGAAAAAACAAAGTCCTCAAAGTCTTCAGACTTGCACATTAATCATGAAATATAGATTAGGTGACTTTTTAAATCTCCGCATCCATATTTGATTTGTTATAATGTTATAATAATATAATAATTTATAATGTTGTGTTATTATGTTGTGTATCTATGTATTATCATGAATGAAAATGTATAACATTGTATGGCAGTGTAAAACATATTTCATTCAGGATAAAGAAATGTAAATTTATTAATATTCCATTTCTAGAACAACGGGGCGCGGTAAAAACTATAAAATTTTAACTCCGTACCATCTTGTTTTAACAGAGTTCCGTTGCATTTTCCATTGGCCTTTCAGATTTTGAAGAGGAAGTAAAGAAACCCCACCTCTATAGCATTGAAAAAGAAAAAGAAAATAATGTCCCAAGTGGCAGCCTTCGGACAGCAGCCCCTGCAGCACTTTCTTCTACTTTCAAGGGACCCTTTGGCTTTCTTCACTGACCAGATTTTCGAGGCACGCAGAGCCAGTTTGTTGAACAGAATCTGGAGGATATTCTGGTTTTTCCAGTTTTCGACCTTGTCATAAGCAGGTGGGAGTGAACTGATTCCCTCTGTTGCTGGCTCATCATCCACTGTCATTTGGGAAATGGTGAGTTCGTCGATCTGTTTCCAGATGGCTTTCTCAGCCTCGCGTGCATCGTTTGCCTGTTCCTGTTGGTATCTGCGCATGACAAAGATGGTGGCCACCATGACGAAAAGACTCTGCACAATGACGAATATGATGTATAGAGTCAGTCTTGGTATGGAGGCCAGGCTCCGAGGCAAGGCTTCCCTGTGTGCGGATAATAAGTCTCAGCGTTACCATCAAAACGTTAAATAACTTTTAAAAAAACACCAACTAATTAACTATAGAAGATTTATACCTCTCTGACGAAGAAATAGTCCAGGAGAATCCACTGCGGAAATTGAGAAAGATTCTATTTGGAGAGATTTAGAGGAAAGAAGGAGCTCGACTGTTGACCATCGCGCTTTTAATAGCGGGTCGGATCCAGAAAAAGACAAAACCAAACGGGGTTCCCCCACAATCTTGACATCTCCCTGAGTATCGTGTAAGCGATATGCAACTCTAGGTTTCATAATGTACAAGAATTAACACCTTCCACCCCTCCACCTTTTTCGTAATATTTATATAAAGGTCAGTGATATGTATAGAGCCATGGGATGAACATCTTAAAACCACCAACAAATAAAGAGTGAAAAGTAATATTCAGAGCACAAATTATAGAAAAATTCAGGAGGGGAAGGGCAAAGGGGTCCATGTACATCCCGTAACCCACGCCCTCCACTCGGATCTGCCAATTATTAGACAAGCTAACAGAAGCTCAGCACACGTATCTACAATGCCTTATTCATACGAGTATAGACAGTTGAAAATTTGTGCATTAACGATGGGATCTTTTACCAACGTAAGAATTACATTAACTCTGACTGTTGAACGCTACTACTTCGGGTGCATTCAGCACCCGATGCGCTAATGTAATTCTTACGATGGTAAGAGATCCCATCGTTAATGCGCAAGTTCTTAGTCTCAGTTACTACTTACGCGACACTATTGAGGAAGACCGAGTTGGACACGAAGACAGTGACCAGGAAGGAGATTTTCTCCCCTGAACCCGGTGGTATCCAGAATACGAGGCATTTCATTAATGACGTCACCACGATTGGCGCCACGACGTTGCAGAGATAAAATGTGCAGCTTCTGAGCAATTTCATTTTACACCTGTATATGTGAGCATAGGAGAGAATGAGGATGTCTTGAAACACACACACACACACACACACACATACGCATGCACACATACGCTCACACCCTCTACACATATAGACACATACATACGTATACATGCGCACGCAGGCACACACACAAACACACGGACACACATACGTACACACACTCACACATACACACTCACTCACTCACTCACACAGCCATACACACATACTCACATTTACACACAAATACACACAGCTACACACACACACACACACACACACACACACACACATCCACACACATACATACATATAGTCATACATACACACTCACTCACACACACAGCCATACACACATACTCATATTTACGCTCAATTACACACAGCTACACACACGCACACACACACACACACACACACACATACACACACACACACACACACATATATATATATATATATAGATATATATATACATACACACACACAAACAAATAAACAAACATAGCCATACACACAAGCAAACATGCATATATATACATAATTATACTCGCTCCCACCCATGCACATAAACACTTAAAATCATAGAAGAGTTAACAGTAGGCCTGTTAGCAATTGTCAGGGTAAGATCGATAACACAATTTTACCAGTGATTTAGTCTTACAACCGTGAGGCGCATTGTAACTGTAATCGTGCTGAAGCGCTCACAGAACCCTAACTTAAAGAAACAAAATAAAAGTCTTTGTCACCACCCTTACATGTAATATAATTATCATTAAACCACTATAATGATTACAAGAGAGACTATTGACAACAGGAAATAGAAAGAGGTGGAAACATATTAGCGCTATCGATGACCACGACGACGACCACCACCACCACCATAACCACCACCACAACAACGACAACAACAACAACAACAAAGAAGCCGCAACAATAACAACGACGACGATGGCGACAACAACAGTTACAATAACAACCATAACCTCAACAATAGCAACAATGAAACCACTACAACAACAGCGACGAAGACAGCAGCAGCAGCAGCAACAGCAACAACAACAACAACAACAACAACAACAACAACAACAACAACAACAACCATAGCAACACTGAAATCATTATAACGACAACGACGAAGACGACGACAAAAACAACGGCAACAGTGGAATCATAACAACAACAAAAACAACAACAATAACGGCGAAGACGACGAGGGCCAAACAACAACAACAACAACAACAACAACAACAACAACAACAAAAACCCACAACAACAACATCAACAACAGCAACAACAACAACAACAACAACAACAACAACAACAACAGTGGAACCACAACAACAACAACAACAACAACAACAAAGACAATGACAACAACAACGTCAACCACAACAACAACAATAATAAAAATAATAGTGAAACCACAACAACAATAACAATAATAACAACAACAACAACAACAACCACCACAACGTTGACGACAACAACAACAACAACAACAGCAGCAGCAGCAGTAACAACAACAACAACAACAACAACAACAACAACAACATCATCAACAACAGCAACGATACAACCTCACGAAGGGCAATTCTCCCCTGTAGAAATCAACTTCTAGTTCTCTGGTCAGAATCGTCCACTCCCCACTGATGCTGAAAGGATCCGGCAGGTTGTCAATCTCCAAAATAGTGATGTTAAAGGCAACGTCGTCGAACAGAGGAAGGAAAATAATCTCACATAGCTGCACGTCGATATCAAAGAAGCAAAAGCAAAACAATTAGAATTAGTTAAGGAGAAAAAAAAGGGAGGAATAAGAAGAGGAACAAGAGGAAGAAGAATATGAGAAGGGAGGTAGAACAGAAATAGGAGGAGGAGGAATAGGAGAAGGAGGAGCAGAGGGGAATTGGAGGTGGAAGAGGAATAGGAAGAGGAGAAGGAATAGAAGGAGAAGGATTAGAAGGAGGAATAGGTAGAAGGGGAGGAGGGAGATTAGGAAGAAGAGGATCAAGAGGAGGAGGAATAGGAGAAAGAGGAGGAATAGAAGGAGGAGGAGGAAGAGGAAGAGGAGGGAAAGGATAGAGAGGAGAGAGAGAATGATGTGTGTGGTGACGAGAAGAAAATGACGGCGATGGCATTATGACGTTTTCAGTAATTATATTGATTCAGACAACGTTCCACTGTTCCATATTTTGTAGGGGAAGTTCCGCGTACAGTTCAGAAATGCATTGAAACAACAGCATTGACTTTTCCCTAAAAATAACTAATCTAACTCACTGGCTACAAGTGATATGAATATATCAAGATGACCCAGATTCCTGAAGAGTTATGACACTCTGATATAGTCTAATAATTAAATTTTACAGGAACTATTCTACAAATTGCAGAGGATGTATGCAGTGTGCCGGTCCGACTGGTGTATTGCTTACTGATATGCAAAGAAAGTGAGAAACCGTGAATGAAACTAAAATTGTATGCCCTCATTATTTAGTTGCTATGTATGTGACTTCTGCATGTAGATCTTTATTATTATCTATATTGTATGCTATCCTGTTGCCAATCTATATACTCTGTTGTTCGCCCACGTACCACAGTTTGAGATAAATACACTTGTTAAACTTGATAGGTAAGATTATCGTCCTGCTCTTACCTGGCTGTCAAAGGGAAAATAAGTTGGGTCCAGCTCACACGTTGTTTTCAGAAATAATGGCGCGTACAGTTCGAGCAGTCCATCACTATGCAACAGCAGAGATGAGCCAGAGTTAATGGCCTTGTAATTCTCGTTAGCCACATTTGTCACCAGAAAGTCAGGGAACCATACACTGTGGGGGTAGAGTATGTGACACATTACAACAAGTTTTCAAATGGTTTGGAAAAGTGGCTATGTTGTTGACATTAAAGATAACAATGATGGTGATGTAAAATAAAACCAAACAACCAACCATTAACATCTAGGACAGTACCGTTGTCCCACAATATGAAAGACTAATTCAAGCACTAACCAACACCAAAGGGCCAATTGGAAAAAGACGGAACAAAAAAAAAATTATGGTGATATTGGTGAAAGCTATATTTAACGTGTTTTTTGTTAAAATCGTGTTTGTCACATTTTATAGGGGTGATTAAATAATATTTATCTAACTTTACGTAGGGAAAATCTTAGGTGGTTTTTTTTTTTATTTCAATGTGCAAAATGATGAAAATGTTGATGATGATGATAAATATGGTGATCATGGCGGTCATGATGATAATATGATGTTGATGATGATAAATACCATTGTTACTAGAATTATAAGAACACATTAACACACTCACACGCACACACACACACAAACGCACGCACACACACACACACACACACACACACACACACACACACCACACACACACACACACACACACACACACACACACACACACACATATATGATGATTATGAAGATAATGCTCAGAGAGAGCAGCATAGAGAAGAAGTGAAATGATTCTGATGATATTGATGACGATGATGATGATGATGACAATGATAATGGCAATGATAAGGATGATGATGATGATATTAAAACTGACAATGACGATGACGACGTATTATTTATTTTAGTTTCTTTTCTCTTCAACTTCCAATCACAAAACAGAGCAAAAAACACCGCTTGGAAGGGAGCAATACAGTGGTGATGATAATATCCATGATACTACCACCATTATCCATCAGCAACAACTAATATAATAGGGAATTTTTTTTTCAAGGACGCATCTCTTACAGACCATTAATGCAGAGGTATGCAGACATTTAAGTCACTTTTCTCTGGTGCTGCGATAATATTGTATGCTGCAAAGTGGGTTTAGAATCTGATGTGAATTTCACATCCAGGTCTTAACGTGCAGTACGATTTTAACACCAGGAAATACCGTACGTGTATGTCTGTCTCTGCCACAACGTTCCGTAATAGATCCGAACGTGAAAATAGAAACTCTCTAACAAGGCTTACTCGAAAGGCGGTCGTATCATTCTAACGCCCTCATAATCACTTTCGTTCCAGGCCAAGTCTTCATCCCTCCAAAGCACCTGGGCGTAACCTACAGATGTCACACTCTGCTCCACTTCGTTAATTGTTAGAACCTTGAAAAAAGAAATCATAGGTAAACCCGAAAGTAAAAGCCCAATTTTAACCAATGAACGCGAACGTTTGTTCTTCTTCTCCTCCTCCATTCAACCTTCAGTGCTCCTTTCGCAGTGTGTCCAGATTGTTGCCACCAGGAAGCCCACTGTCCTCTGAAACTCATGGTTACAGCCTCAGGTTTGTGGCCAGTTGCTCTTCCTCTGGCCATGTTGAACTTCTGGGCTGTGCGGCGTTTGCTGGACATATTTGTAAAATGTGTTCGGGGAATGAGTAAAGGGT
>JAWQUT010000170.1:1025971-1056230 GCA_033807755.1 Ellobium chinense
GGGGGGGAGAAGAAAAGCTAAACAACATGTTTGAAAAGTATTTTGGCTTGAGACCCCTGGATAAGTAAATCAGAGGTGTACACTCTTACTTAGTCAACACTGAAAAATACATTGGCATCTTCATGCCTAGAGGAGTAACCATATCTAGACAACTATTACTACATGTACCACCCAAATCCCACCAACCAGTGATAACCGTTTTCTATTTGGTGTTGCCAAAGCCCCTGAAATCGCTTTGATATTGACAGACAGATAGGCAAACAAAATCTGAAACAGCCCCATCAATTATCCTGGACACACCTTAGTCAACAAATTTAATGGCTCACTCCATGTGTATGTGTGTGTGTGTGTGTGTGTGTGTGTGTGTGTGTGTGTGTGTGTGTGTGAGAGAGAGAGAGAGAGAGAGAGAGAGAGAGAGAGAGAGAGAAGAGAAAGACAAAGTGAGATAAGAGAGAGAGAGAGAGAGAAAGAAGAGGGGAGGGGCAGCGGTGATGATTACAGGCTAGACTGATTCAACTTCATATTCGGCTGTTAATTGTTATGCAGTTAAACTAGGAAGAAGTGTTAGAGAAACGGCAGGCATGGTAACCATGGAGAGAAAAGCTAGATAAACATGTAATGTACTTGAGGTGAGGAGGAGAGGGACACCGCATTTAGGCATAACAGATTATTGACTGTCTACATCAGTCTAACGCACTGAGATATTGAGCCATTCGGCCAAGTTATCAATTACTTGCCTATTACGTCCATTTAATAGATCCAATGTGGGCTGTTGTATCTGGTCGATATGATTAAGATTGCCCATATTGGTCCCATCTGAACAAAACAGACTAGTACAACACACGGACTCAGTCGGCCATCTTATGACAAAAAGGCTCATATGCAGAATGCACCATAAATCATAGAGCATAGATTATTTCCTATGAGTGCTTCAAAAATCATCAATATCCTCCAATATCCTTCAAATTATAGCCTAAAATTAAGCAGCTATAACAATCTTCAGAAAGAGGCACGGTAAGCATGACACAATACAGCTGCCTTGGACTCTCTAGGAAAAGCACTTTTATATTGTAGCGGCTTGTACGTAAGGTGAGTGGAGTGGCGGTTTGTTTTCAAGTCATTACACACATACACATACTCAGATGAACCAGATAGCTCATGCAGCGCTGAGTACAATAATAATGTCTCTCTTTGACTTAAGTGTTAAGTATTCTCTCCATTTAATAGGTATGGCTGTAAATGTAAGCAGTGCGACCAAGGAGGAGAATTGCCTTGGCAAGCCTATAAGCTGCAGTTGTTTTCAAGAGTGCACTGGGATACGAGGGTCAGCTTGACGTACTGTCAATCGTTGTTGTTTTTTTTTATCCATTCCATGCGTATTTTATTTCTCGTTTGTGCCGGTAGCTGCTGGCAAAGTTTGATATATCCATTGACCTGAATTCAGGAAAGTGGAGAGGAATGGAGGAATAGAGATGTGTCTACTGCAGTGGACTATTTAATAAATATATTTGTTTGCATCATGTATGAGATGTATAACACTGAATGACACCGTAAACCAATTTCCCTGCGGAGTAAATAAAGTCATATTTCCACTTTCATTTTCATTATTGAGGAGAAATTTCACTTGCATGTATTCATTAAATTCCCATGCAAGACAAAATACAGTGTAATCAATTTACGATTATAAGGCATTTTGAATTGCACGGCAGATTATTACTCCATTCTTTCATTATTTCGTGGACCCCAACATAACAAAGACTTTAAAGCTAGTTACTGTAGCCTATAGTCTTTGATTAGCAATACGAAGTTATTTTTATCATTAACACAAGTGTAAGAAGTTCCCTCGTAACCGCGGTCGAGGTTGCTGACGCTATTTGCATGGGATTTGCTCATCCTATTCTCTACTAAATCATGTGATTCCGTAATCTGTCAAGTAAACTACGCCAGTTTTAGAAAATTACGTCATCAGTCAGCAAACTAGCCACATTCAGACTGTCAAGGGAGATTACTAACACCCAAGGCGCACCAGTTGGCAATAGTTTGTAACTACTCGCCACATTAAAGGTATAGTCACTGGGAATGCCCGATCTTCATACATCAAAGAATAGTGTATTAAGGAGCTAAATGCACACACTGTTACAGCAGGGTTGTTAAAATTAGTTGTTAAAAGTAATTATCTAGAAGTACAATATTTTCCATTTGAGGAGCACTGTAACGTCACAAACATTTTGAGGAGCAATTGTTATGAGGTAATACAGGTCCTTTAGTTACCCCAGATGTCCAGACCTGTGACAGTGTTGTCTCTACACTAAGGGCAGACATGACCGTTGTGTCATGGAGTCGTGCATCGCTGTATACATCAACAAAGAACGTTGACCAGGTGGCTAAGAACGGTTGAGTTAACAAAGAAAGGTTGTGGGAGCTAAAGATAGACAGCCAGAAACACTTAAGCGATTTCGATTGAAAAAAATAAACCCCAACTCTACTTTGAAAAGTAGCAGAAATTACAAGCGCTTGTTGTCAATCTTTTTTAAAAATTAATTACAAAGGCGTTACTTTGCCAAAAATAGTAATTAAATACTCTACTCGCTACAAAATAGAGGTAGTGAATACCTGTAGCGTTACAAGTACTCTGGTTAATTAACAACCCTGGTTTTCACTGATAGAGTCACGCTGTTTGTAATTTGAGCAAAAAAGTATACATTTTGAGCGAAGAAACATATGTAGTTTGCGTAAATGATTTTCGACAGTTTGAGCAAAGCAATTTAAATTGAGGAATACAAGTGTTCGAGGTGTTACAGTAATTTTTCTAAGTCAGAATGTTTTGAACAGGCTGTGCTCGTTAACAGTAGTAATACTATTACAAATCCAACTGCATTAACTTCTCACTCTGGCATTTGATTTACTATATTATTCTCGTGCCTGTTCATGTTAAATTAAACCTTAGTCACGAGGTTCCACCGTACTTGCATTACTTTCACAGAATCTAATTTGAGAGAAGAAAAGTAATGGAGAGGAGACGGAAGAGAGCATAGCGCGAGAAGGATTGTGGAGGTATGAGAGAGGCGGAACGGAGAGTGGAACAAAAAGGAATACGAAGAGGAAGAAGAGGAAAAGAGGGAGAAGGAAGAGGGGGCGAAAAGAAGAAGAGGAAGAAAGAAATGAAAAGAATTAAAGGAACAAGAACGAGAGGAACGAACTTGAACATGAAGGAGAAAGTCACCGCCACCAGAATGAGAGGAGGTTGAGTTGGGGGAAAAGGAAGTTAGGATTTAATTGACATTACCAAATCTGGAAACCAAAGTGCAGGCTTGTAACAATGATATTTTGGTATTGCGAGGAAGATACATCTAGGCTTTATACCGATTTAAATTGAAACCAGTGAACATTAACAATTTAGCAGTGTTCTGTCCCTGAAGCGAAATTCCGTTTTCGATTGTCAGAATGTGAGTCTGATACATGACTGACTTTCACTGATGAGTCAGAGCTCGGGAAACCTTCACACCCACACATTTATTTATCATTATGACCCATTTTTATTTTCGGGTAAACAGCGTGTCCCCCCGCTGTTCTAAAAATAGTCCCGTTTTGTAACCTGTGAACTGCGAAGGTTCTTGTCTGATGCAATCTTTCTAGAAATGAAAGTAGGTTAGGTCTACAATGGATTGCAATATCCCTCCGCCATTGAAAGTTCACAAAATGCCATATTTATAAAATATTTTTATGAACACAAATAAAATGGTGTAATTTAAATTGAAAAGCCTAACAACGGGTTTGTTTTAGTTTTAATAGGGCCTAAATAATTGTAATAGACACAGTATTACAGAACTATATTTTTGGATTTAACGTGTTTCCGCTTTAAATCAGCTGCTGGGAGTGAATTGTCAGTTCTTAGTGTCAACAATATGGAGAAAGAAGCAAGAATATTTCACAAGTTTTGAAAAGTGTTTATCAGTTAAGGATACCAGTCTGAGTTATGGAGTCATCATCAAATGTTTTGTACAAGAATTCCAGTTTTATCAGTGCCATTTCCAGCGATTATTCTGTATTAGTGAATTTTTATCAACCACAGCAACGTACAAGACCCGTGCCGGGCAATATCGTCAAAGGAGAGAACCGCCATTTTTGTCAATCAGAAGACCCAAGATCTGTCACACGAGTTTTGAGTTGTTGGATGTACGGGACATCTCCCGGAATCTGGCCTTCAGACTTTCCCTCCAGTTTTCCTATTCAGCTTGAATCAGACAGTTCTCCGTATACCTACGAAACGTGTAAATCAGAATCAGGGACAGACTTTTGTTGGTTGTGATTGGGTTTTATGAAAGCTTTGTTTTCGTGGTTGTGGCCATGGCGTGTACAGTCAAGCAGAGTAGGAAGTGATGCCACGACCAGCTCAATGAGCACTGGACGCAGCAGTTTTGAAACATCTTTTGATGATAATAGATCTTCTCAGGTAGTTGATATTGGCAGTCAAGGCCATCTGCAGCATTGCGGGAATCGAAAGCAGCAGCTCCTTAACACAATGCCTGGACTATTGCGATTAAATAGTATTGGAGAGGATGCCTGTATTAATCACCCCTTGGAAAATTGTGTAAAGAGTCTTAGACAGGAAAGAGCTGGAAATACTACTGGACTCAGTTTTGCATCAGGTACACCAAACTGGAAATCGTATGCTGAAGCATTACTTTCATCAAGGACAAAACAACCTTTTAGAAACATGAGTACTGTCAAAGCCTTTTCATCCAGTGGCAGCAGTTCTTTCAGTGGCCAGTCAGCATATGCCCCAATATTTAAAAAGTCTTTTTCATTTTCTGAAAGCATGGCAAAGCCCCATACACAAGCAAATTACTTAACAAATAACTCAGAGTCCATGAGAAAACCAAATCTTAGCAAATCCTTCAACAGTAGGAATTATTTCTCAAGAGGCAGAGTTGATTTTCCAGCCAACATGCCAGGAAACGGAATGTCCTGGAGAAGCTGTAGTATGGATGGCCACTGTGCACAGTTCTTCGGTGTAGATGGTGGAAATGTAACAATTCCAGAAAGCAAAGGCACCCAGGATGCATATGGTACCACCCAGGATGCATATGGTACCACAAGTTGTGGTAATAGGAACTTTTCTATTAAATCTGCTGTTGATAAAATCCTGCCACTTTTGAAACCAGTGGGGCTCACCTCAGATAGTGCAACATGTGGCTGTAGCAGCTCTACGCAACCTCAGAGTCGTTCTATGTGTGCAATGCCTGCTCAGTTCCAGCAAGATTTGGACTTGGAAAGAAGAGACAGTATTTCTTGTTCTTCAGAAAAGAGTCCAAAATCACAGATAATGCAGGCTGTTAAGGAAGCTCACTGTGATACTAGTGCAGTTGAAATGCAGCATTCCACATCTACATCGCATGCAGTGTCCATGACCCCTTTAGCAAGCAGCATGACACCAGATCCAAAGGACATTGACCCCAGTGTTAGTGATTCTTCTATTGAAGAGATTAGACAATCAGTTAACACTTCATTGGAATCAGATGCGTCAATCAACAATCCCAGTGCTAACCATGAAAATACGCCAAGCATGGATAGCATGAACAGGTTTGACCAGCATAAGAAATCAAAAGAGGTGTCTAAATGTCCTTTGAAGCATATTGTGAGTGTCTCATCTGTATTATTTTCTCCCAGAAAAACAGTGAAAAAGGGCAGGCCATCATCCAAGAGGCAAAAGAAAAGGCAGCGAGAAAAACGTAAACACACTACTCAGCCAGTACCAGCAAATGCAAATGTAGCAGACACCAGTTCTCTTGCGGAGTGTAAGACTGATCAGCATCATGAGGCATCTGAAAGTGAAACTGATTCTTTTAATGCCACCACTGACATGCCACATTCCCATCCAAAACAGTCCACACCTGTGAAAGCTCAATCAAAACATCCCACCATTGCTTGCTTTTTGATTACCTCAGCAGACTCAGATCCAGAAGAAACTGATGGTGATTTTGACAACGAAGATAGTGATTGGTCTGCTGATGAAGGGGCGTGCATTTCTCCCATCAAAGGTGCAGGTTTCAATGTTGCTTTAAATTTGGACTCTATTTTCAAGAAGAAAAACATTCCCAGCCTCAGAACTGTATTAAATGCTGAAGAAAGTGGATCTGACTCTGAATCACTGTCATCTTCTCAAAGTACCAAAAATGGTCTTTGTCTCACCCTAAGCCTGAGTCTATCAGAGGATGAAAGTCATGAAGATTCTGTAGAATTCAATGCCTCCCCATGCACATCTGCCTATTCGGAAAAGAGCCTGTTTGGTTTTGCTCCAAGTTTGTCATTCGACACATTATTCAGCAAGAGGCCTAGTTTCAAAGCTAAAAAGTCAGCAAGGTTGAAAAGTCCTACCGTAGACATTGATCAGGTAGACAGTTCTTATTGTGATGAGAGCCTTGGTCAGTCTTCCTTTGATCATGGTGGAGAATTACCTGCTGATGATATGAATGAGATCAATGCCAGATGGGACAGAGGATACCCTACTGCAGGCTTCCGTACTTGCTGCTCAGCCTCTTCAGATATCGTGGAAGGCCCAAATATTAAGGTAGGATTATCAAAATATTAGGCAATCTCTCATGGCAACACTGAAAAGCATCATAAATTGGTACTGGTATCAAACGGATGTCCCAAACTACTGTTAGTCCTTTTTTAAAAAAATTTTTGGCTGGGGGAAAGGGGGGAGGGGTGTCATTCTTCTTTCTCGCTCTTATATGTTTCGTCTGAGGACCAGAAGAAAGAACTCAAAAATTGTTGTGAAGGAAATAATCTGACTCTGGGTCTGATTTTAAGTTATACTACAAGAACACAATTTAATGAGGTAGTGAAAGAAGACAGTGACCTTGACTTATTTCATGAAGCACATTTTTTCATGAGACAAATTGTAGTTTTCATGATGGATGTTTTTTTTAGAACATAACAGAGGCATCATAATGACATTAAGCACTGCATATGTACATGTATATGTTTATGAATTTATAAATTTAAGAATAGTTTACAACTATAATCATTGATGATTGTTTTGGAAGACTGCATTTTTGATTTGATATCACAGGTATACAATGTTATACTGGTGTGTGCTGGACAGCATTATAACTGAAATCTTCAACTAATATTGGATTTTCCTAAATTATATAAAAGTATNCTCAGGGTCTGATTTTAAGTTAGTGAAAGAAGACAGTGACCTTGACTTATTTCATAAAGCACTTGTTTTCATGAGACAAATTGTAGTTTTCATGATGGATGTTTTTTTTAGAACATATAACAGAGGCATCATAATGACATTAAGCATTGCTATATATGTTTATGAATTTATAAATTTAAGAATAGTTTACAACTATAATCATTGATGATTGTTTTGGAAGACTGCATTTTTGATTTGATATCACAGGTATACAATGTTATACTGGTGTGTGCTGGACAGCATTATAACTGAAATCTTCAACTAATATTGGATTTTCCTAAATTATATAAAAGTATTATTATGTGGAGAATAGTAATAGAATATATAGTAAGACAAATACTATAGAGTTGATGATATGATGGTTTTCATGTGAAAATTTGCAGGACAGGAAATTGAGTTTGAGTAGAACTGTACGTAGATGTACTAGCGGGGAACATATCTGAGGGAGGGAGAGGCACTGACAACATAATCACTGCAATAGTATGGCAGTCTTTCATCACATCATGATTATTCATCAGTACCACTTAGTACCAGCTTATCTTCTAGTCACACTCTTTTCACTTAAGAAACCTTCTGTATAATCAATAGACCAGTAGAGACCATCATCTTCAGGCCTCAGAATAACTTAGATGTTTGATCAAATGGTCTCATTGTTACACTGAATACTTGATACATCTTCATCAGTTTATTCCTATTTGCTATTTTATATTAATTTCTTTTATTTCTGCACTCAGGTTCGATTTGCTGCTGAGCCTCACCTTTTCACTGTTCATGAAGTGGGAGCTGAGGAGCGTGGTGGTACGTGGCATCACTTTGCCTTGGACAGAGAACGTTTTGAGAGGAGGATTAAGGAAGCGGGTGAAATTCTTTCTCCAGTGTTACAGCAAGACCACAGAGCACGGATTAGCACAAGAAACCTCCAACTTCAGCAGCAAATGAAGCATTAAGGAACATAAATCGTCTATTCATCAAGAGAACTACCATAGCTCAGGTGTGCCTGGGTTTACTGCTCCTTGGTTGTTTTCTTAGGGTATTTAGTTTGAGTTGATAAAATGATAACTTAATGGATGAGAGAGCCCACTTGGTACAGCCAAGCAAAATATTTAGGCAGCTTCTTCAGGTTTTCCCTTGGATTTAAGATGGGGTGCTACTTTGAGAATGAAGATAATTTTGCCTCTCTTGAGAAAATTACTTGATGTTAATCCAGGTAACTGCCTGGATAGAAAAACCATAATCCAAAGTCTTTTTTAATTTTTGTCTCCTTTTTTCCGGTTTTACTGTTTGCCTTGAACATTTTCACTCTGACAGGTTTTTTTTTCCCTTTTGCATCATGTAAGTTGTGACAACCTAATCTGTTGAATGCCGCAAAATATTCAGAGAGTTTGAATAAAGTGAGTGGCATCCCTGAACATGGTTGAGTGAAAATCCCTTAGCTGATGCCTTTTTTATTTGTCTGGTAACTAAGCTGAATGTGGGAAAGTAAAATGCTCTGTTGCCTTTTTTTAATTAAGCTTACTGAGCAACACTGGATCAATAGAATTGCACACTAATTAATAGTGATGACTATAAATACTGTACATTACCCTGATTTTGGTATAGGCTATTTTTGAAATTCTATGGAGAAAAGCTTCTTTTTATTCTATCTTTGTGTCTGTAGATTTGTTCTAATAATCAGTGGATAAACGAGCTAAACACTGCATTGTTTGCATTAGTGACATCCGTTGCATCCCAGTATAGTAGTCTTGTCCTTGCTGAATGAATTTAAAGCCCATGTTTCTTCAGATCCCATGCTCACAAAATTTGGCACTGGTTGCGTGCCAGAATTTGAAAGCTGTACTTTTCATTTTTGCAACTTTTAAAACTTCGCAAGATTCTGCTTATCGTGATATCAGTGAAGTGAAAATAACAGTTTTGTGTCCTATGTAAGGAAGAAAAGATCATGGGCTCCAAGGTTACTGAACTTGGGGTGTAGTTTACACATTGGTGTCTTGCATAATGTGCATTAATGAATCAGGGTAAAGGTGTTTGCTGTCAAAATCAGTGTCGAAATGCCACATTATGCTTTATTTATTACCTATGCAATGGCATTTAATTGTGATTGTGTAAAGACATTCTGTGGTGTTTTTCAAAAGAGGGTTATGTTTTGCACATAGTTCAGCAAATTCCATTGACAGTATCTTGGAGCTCTCCCATCTAGTATTTGATATAGGGTTGGTATTAGTATTAGGTAAAGTTAAGGAAGTGAAAGCAACATTGGGACAGTCTTTGACATTATCATTATCTAGGAACTCTTTCCTGTATGTTTTCCCTTCTCTATTCCTGCCCTAATACTAAACCTGGTGCTACCTTGTGACAGTCTGAGATATTGCCCTTAAAGGAAGTTAAATAGTCAGGTATACTGTGTCAGGCAGCCTAAGTAAGTTTTAAGGTCCAAGTTTGTGCATGTTAAGGGCAGTATCAGAAGACTTTCCCAAAGGCCAAAGCTGAAGGATAGGGCAAGAATGGAAAACCTGTTGTTAGTGAAGCAAATTTTGTAAGCGAAGTTCCCCCAAAGTGAGTCATACAATCATGGTGGGAGAGATACTGTGCTGTGTGCAAGTGCAACCTTCTATTGCACTCAACACTGTAATGCTCAAATTGCCAGTGTCATACATTTGAATGCATATATATACTGGATACTATTCTGTTTTTATAATTTGAATAACAGTGCACTATGAAAACCAATTTTCTAAGATTCTGAAAGTTTCTATGATTATCTTTTTTTTTTTTCCTTTATATTGGTTGATTTGATAACTGGTTTTAATATATTTACCCATGAGGCTTAATTGTCTGTTTCAAAGATTGCTGAAAACGAGGTGGCTTATGTTCTGAAATGTTTTATTTTCATTAGCTACATAAATAACAAATTTGGATGTTACTGTCTGGATTTCTTTGAAAGTTAACATACAATGTATTTTTTAAAAAAGTAAAATCCTACATGAGTATATTTATTAGCCTTACATAATTCTCTGAGTGGAGTTCTTTACCACAGGGATAATATACAAAGCCATTAACAACCTTGTATAGTTTTCCTTGGTCTCAGAAGCATTGCAGTTGAATGCTCTGAGATTTGGAAACCTCTTTCACTTTATTTTATCTTTTTGTGTCAAAATATTCAGTCTTAGAAAGCAGGATACTCTTGTTTATGAAAAGTAATTCAACAGGAAACAAGGTGGTTGAAGTCTTTTGGACAACTGGATTTGGGCATGAATGGTCAAAATTTATTATTAAAGGCAAGGACCCACTGGTGCCCAAACTTTTTACCTGAAACATTTTTTGTTGCTAATACTGATCTTTGCTTACTCTGTAGTTCTGTTTCATTCTTGTTTGTTGATAATGATGAACAGAAATTTGTGAGGATTTCAAATTGGAAATGTATCATAAGAAGAAAATTACACATTGTGATCATCAGTGCATTTTCTGTTCAGGATCAGAATTTTAGAATTAATATCAAGTTATTAAGTGTAGTATTTTTTAAGAATATAAAGCAAGGACACTTTTAAAAGTTTTGTCATGCAGTGCAATGGTTGGAGGCAGGGATCATGTCCTTAAATACCTCTTGTGTCTTCTCAGAAACTCTTCTCTTAAATGGTCTCATTCATTGAATTTTGGTAAATGATTATTATTTGACATGTCTTGCAGTCAGAACAGTGCATATGGACTGTAGTCTTTCATATTGTCTGTAAATATTCATATTCGATAATAATGCATAACTTTATTCCATTATTATTTATTAATTTTTTTCACTAATCTTCATCTGTGTTTCATTACAACCTGGCCTGGTGTTTTGTTTCTGTTTGTACATGGTCTTTCTTTGATGCTTCAGACAATTGCGTGCACAAAAGCATTGGAAGAGGAAAATTAATTATATTTTTTTGATGGTTTAACTGTAAGTTATAAGCCTCAAATTTCCTTCAACATTAGAAAGCCTGGTATTTCATATTGATAGTGCCAGCACTGTATTTTTGGTGGGTTTTTTTTTTTTCAGAATTGTGGTGTTTTCTTTGGGTTATGCTGACATGGTTTGCCTTAATCATCACGCCCATAGATCTATTCTTGATCTTCTGTGTCTTCTCTAGTCAAATATTTGTGTCATTGCTATGTTTGAAGGGAATGTCACGTGGTCCTATGCCCTGAAGAAAACAGTTGACTTTGCTGTGGTGGTGGGAAATACATTTTTTTTTTTTTTTATTATTATAGACTGTTTAATGTTTATTTATTAGCATAGCACTCTTAATGTCTTATGTCCTCTAAGGTAGTATCCAGATTTTATTCATCAATCATCTGACTTTCTACTCTGTTGGGATAGTCACTCTTTGAATCTTCTGTATCATTTCATAAATCAGTTTGCTTGTTGCATATTTCAGCTATATAATGTCCACACAGGCAATCAAGTGAGTGTAGTGAAGTAGTCATATTTCCTGTATGATGAGACCCAGAATAGATATAGACGCTGTCTGTTTTTTGAAAGTATTGTCATAGCAAAAATGTCTCTGGAAAAAAAAAATTGAGAGTTAAAAAAATTTTAATCTAATATTCTCATATATTTCGGCCCCTAGGTTAAATTGTTGGAATTTTATTCTGAATATTTTTGCTACCTGTCGATGATTGGTATTGTAAATGGGTCTTGCTAACCCGTGATAAGTTACCAAAACTGAGGGTGTAAACTTTAATCTAAAATATATTTTTTTTTTAACCTTAAAAGTATATTAATTTGGTACACTGAAGCTTCAAGGGCAGCCAGTGCTCTTTGAAGGTTGCCACAGCTAGTCATTCAAAAGTTCTTTTGAGAGATAAGAAAGCTTTGGTTGAAGGACTGTGTAGCACTTGTGTTGACAGTGAAATGATCTGATGCAATCATTAGGCATGCCGGAAGTACAAGTAGTGCAAATCCTGGTGGTGCTGTGTGGATGTGAAGAAAGGTCATTCACAGGATAAGAGTTGCATTTATGTGTGAGAAATCTGATTGCTTGAATTATTCTAGAAGTTTTCTCTGTCTGATAGTGTCTTACAAGCATTTAAAGTGTAAAAATCTTCAGTTAGAATATGATTTACTAAAGCTGTTGATAACAGGTCCCCCAAGAAAGCTGGCCAACAGTTTAGCATGGTTTATTGTTCCAGCACTGTCTTTGGTCTTGTCAAGAATATGATGAATGCGGCCCAACAGATTCACATCGAAGGGAGTCATGTTATCAGGGTATTGCTGTCATCTTATCAGAAAAGAACATAGTAGTGCCAAATTCAAAATTCTACAGGTGACACAAAAATACTCCGCGCTGCACTTGATTTTATCTGTGAATTAATGGTGCAATTATTTGATTTGCTTGGAAACTATAAAAGCTACAAGACAATAAATCAGATGGAAAGAACATTAGGTTCTTTGTAAAGGTACCAAAATCTGAACTTGACATAATTTGGCGTGAGCTCTTTATTGGTGAGACGACAGGATATTGTATTTAAGAAAGATGATAGACTCCGTGCAAAGAAATTCCTCTGTGTTGTAAGTGCAGAGCTACTCAGTAGTAGTCCAGCCTATTTTATTAGAACTTATTAGAAGAGCCAGGAGTACTACCAGTACCAGGCATTGCAGCTTGCAGTGTCCTCTTCTTACCTGAACATAGTCTTAGCAACAGGTTTGGCTGTTTCCAAACAGCAGGCAGAAAATTGAAGGGTGCAGTAATCATTTTCTGTTTGTAACAATGCCAGGGTGGTTGACATAACCCATAACTTTACCGAGAAATGAATTTCAGGATCCTTGATGGAAAATAAAAATATGTGTCATGCATTTCCAATCCACATTGCTTAAATATTTGCATGGATGAATGTGACTGTTACTTAGAATATCAACAGACATACCACTTTTCAGAAAAAACTGATGGCAGCTAAGGCCATGAAAGTGTCTTATTTTATCACTATGTCATTTGATAGGCCAAGTGATGTTTTTTTTTTTTTAAAATATTTACCGTATAAAGTGGCATCTCTGTGTTTGTATGGTACAGTGTAATGTGTGTTTTAGTTTTCAGAGTTCATTTTCTCTCTTAAAAGTAGTCCTGGTTGTTCTCTCTGAGGCCAAATGTTAATGTAACAGCATCACATTAATTCTTGTTTAATTTTATTTCAATGTAGAGTAATAAATGAGCTTATGTATTTCATGTGTTGTGAAATGATTTGATTTGATCGTGTGAAATGTATTCTGAAAATGACAAAAAACTGAACTGAAATAACAACCACAAACTTTCATTTCAACATCTTGTGTCTTTATTTTATTTTCATGTGTGTCAGTACTCAACACAGCAGAATACATATTCTTACTTGAACATGCTCATTGTGAAATTTGAAGCATGCCCAGCTGCAGGTCCATGGGCCTAAATGGCCTGTCATCAGCATAAAGCCTTAAGATATGGCTCATGAGTTACAACAGATTGCTTTTTGTATTACTTGGTACCATACATTATGATAAAACAGGCAACGAAGTTTTACATAGGGCCCTCACAAGATGACTGAAATTAGTAAAAATACAAAACTGGCCCCCTGTTTGAAAAGGTTGGGAACCCCTGCTTGATTAAAACTGTTCTGTTCATAGAATACAGTGGAACCTGGTGAACTTACTAGTACATGTATTTTAGAGGAGCAGGTCAGAAATGTGAGTTGCTAAGGTACAGTTAATGTCAAAATACAGTTGTATAAGCGCAAAGGATGCAATAAAGAACTCAAGTGAGTTTCTTCTTATTTACAATATCAAAAGTACTATCTGTTGCCCTCAACACCCCTTCCAGTGGTCCAGTAATCTAGAAGGGAGGACACAGAACTTCCAGACTTGACATAATGAATATCAAGAAGTAAACCTGCGTTTCATAACAGTCTACTCATTTCAGAATCATTATTTAAGGCTGATCCCTTGAAATTTTTACTTCGGAACTTCCAGTCTTACAGAGTATTTTGGCATAGCGTCGTATTTGTAATTGTTTTTACAATAAGCATGTTCAACTGTATTTCCCAGTTCCCTCCTTGTGTTTGCTTTCTGGTCTGTGTATGTTGTAATACATGTATCTCAAAACCTTTTATCATACTTTCTACAGAGAACAAAAACTTATCACAACACTCGGCAGATCACATGTTTGAGAATTGCAAAGTAAACATGCATGTAGATTTATTTCACAATAAATGGAAAGCTAGGCCTAGTGGGGGGGATTTTTATCATTCCATGAGCCTATAATCAGAGGCATTTATTAACGTTTGTGTTGTTAGAAAAAACAAAACAAAACAGGAAGTTCTTTCCTGCTCCTCTGATTCCTCGGAATTTTTCACTCCTCCCATGAAATCCGGCTTAGTCCTACGAGAAAAACGTTACAGTGTACATGTACTTGGTACAAAACCTGTACAGTGGAGCATGAATAATGCGTATGCAGTAAATAGGGCCTACCTGATAACACAAATTCCAGGGGACCACAGAAATGTGTTCGTGTTGTCAAAAATTTGTGTAAAAAAAGAGTACAGTGGAAATAAGGGAGACGGTCCATTTGATACAGTACCACAATAGATCTAAACCAGTCCGGGCAGTTACGTTACAGAAGACTCAGTGGAAAGGGGGGGGAGACCTGTCCGGCTAAGTGGTCGGGGGGACGCAAAGCCATTACATATACTGTATAGCGAGCGGGGTGATGGTGGAGCATCGTAGGTGAAAAACGTCGCGCTGGCAATGCAAGCGAAAAAGGAGAGTTCAAGCAAAAACAACGGTGCGGCCCAAAAGTTGTTCGCGTTTTTGAGATCCTTTAGAATTTTAGTTCGTGTAAACGGAATTTGGAATGCAAAGATTATAGTAGAGCGAAAAAAACAAAGGGGACTATTTTTTTTTGTTCGTGTAAACAGAAATTTCGCTTAAACGGGTTTGTGTTAAGTGAAGTCTACTGTACTTTGGGACCGACCAAAACTACTTATTAACAGAAATACTGTACGTACTGTATTAACCATACAAGTACCTTTAGAAAAGAAAAATTGGGACTAGAAATATTGTACTCAGTGTCCCTGTTTACGTACTAAGCGTGTCTGTTTTATAAGTGTGCTCCGCTGTATAGCATTGAGGGATAGAATATCGCTGTTTAACGATTTTCGAGGAAAGTTTTTTTTTGTGTTTTTTTTTTAGAAAAGTTTACTTATGTCATGTCCAAATGTTGATTAACTCAGACTTCACTGAACAAAAAGTTCGGCAATATACAGTCTATATAAATATAATTATAGTGAAGAGCTCTAATATCGATCGTGCTCTGTGAATCTAGAGGGTAAATGAAATAGTGTTCTTATTAGTCACGGTATTTCTCGGGGCCTGAGGTCTGGTCTCTCAATGATACGTTCACAAAAAAACAAAACAACGGGGATTTTCATTTTGCTCGGTACATGCGAGAACTCGTTTTATCCGTGCTCGTTATATTCGAGTTTCACTGTGATGGCAAAACCATAACTCTCTTTTGATTTAGCTGACAACTTTGGGTTAACACATATGTTGCTATTCTGTCATAGGGCATGGGCTTAACTAGCATGGTCAAAAGGGTCATTATGTTATCAGTAAGGGCTTTTCTGTATAGATCACAGATGTATAGAAGTATGAAATCTTGTGTGTATTGTGGGCCAAACTCGAACTGGACAGGTCAAAAGAAATGTCATCTAAGTCCCCCAGCAAGCTGTAGTAAAACGGCATCAGGAAAATAAGAAAATACCCCTTTGGTCTTTTCACAACAGTGCTGTGTAAAGTTTTTATCACCTCGTAAAAATTGCCCCTCAAAATGTTTGTAACAGCTATTGCCTCTTAAATACACTAAGCACAGTCTCGAATGGTAATGCAGAAGGAGATTTACAGCTTCTCGCTGGATCTCACCACCATAATCATACTCTCCCTGTTAGTGTTAGACGCCATACGAATAGAAAGCAGTGTTTAGAAATTAGCGGGATGTTTTCGACTGTTCCAACTGTATCTTGGTTCTACCAAACGACTGCTCTGAATCAGATTTTGATTTAGGATTTGCATCATAGTCTCAACAGCACTGGTTTCGTATCACGGGTGCTGAGTGCTCATTACTTATTTACCATATTTGTTATAATGATTTGTTATCTGATCTATCCAGATACCAGCTTGAAGTCCTATGTCGCTGTCCTTTTTATGTTAGTGACTACAAAATACAGTATTATAGTAAAAATGTAATGACATGTACTGAACATAATTAATATAGACCTTAGACATCTACATACACTTTGAAATTTAAACTAAGCAATGGATTGTTTAAAAAAAAATATAAAAAAATGCGTGTGAATTAATCTTCCATTTTTGTTAGAAAGTAAACAGTATGTACCCTTCTCTCATCGGCGCGTTTTTAGATTTTCGGACTATAGGCCAGCAGTCAAAATGTGACCAGCAGACATGATTCAGAATTGAAATAAAAAACTACAGTATAATCCTTAAGTTAAGAAGAAGAACAGTTGAGACAGAATTCGTGGAAGCCTACAAAAGTGAACTGCGCTGCATCGCACTGAAGTAGAACTTCCTTATCTGTGAAGCGCGTTGGCTAGCCAAGTCAAGATTTAGAGAGTTGGTTGAACCGGTTTAGATATATCATACATCAGCCATCATCGAAAATACTAATTTTCCCCGTTCTATTTTCTGTCCAGTAAAGCTGACTGGATAAAGGCTATGTGTAGGCTATTCACACACAGCACGACAACTCGTTCAAAACTGCGTTGCAAGCGTAATTCCCTATATTTAGCTCGCGCTTAAGAAAGAGGACAAGGCAGGCAACTGTTATCCTTCCATTTATGATGACATAGAGTCCATATATGTCATGTCAACGACCGTTTAACTGCGACGGATTGAATCTACCCGAAAGACCCAGTCCATGAACATGGTCATGCAAATCGTCACGTGCACAGCATTCTAAATAGTCAACACTCAAGACCTATGGGAGGGTCTCACGAAATACTGACAAGAATTTCTATATACAGTATGTGCCCTTTTAGCCTGTAAACTAGATAATCAGTGACTTTTTATTTCGTAAGATTTTCAGTACTGTATTTTTTTTTTTTTTGGCATCAAATTCTCTCTGTTTCTCTCTCTCTCTCTGTCTCTCTCTCTCTCTCTCTCTCTCTCTCTCTCTCTGTGATTGGACCATTATGTAATGGTCATACTACGCCCGAGTTGTGTTGAATCTCTTTTATGAAAAGAAAAAAAAAACAACCAACAACCTGTCAAGTCCGTTTCCCATTGCTGGCGATCCTGGACGATACTAACCTCTCTCTGTTCCAATAATGTTGAATTTTCGATATCCTGCTTCGTTGTTAATAAATTAATGTTAGCGGTTGGTTAACTAGGCCTACATAATAAATTATCAGACATTTTCATTGGAGTTCACTCCCTGATCCTACAAACTGAAGTGAATACCAACTCTTATTTCGACAGTTGGAAGTTAATTAATCTGGTCACAGAGCCTGAAAGTACTTATTGCACTGCGATCTTAAAACTAAACAAGCATTAAATTGGATCTGGCCTCCGTTTCATTGGTATCAAATTACGGGATTGCTGTTTACCCCAGCAAAAGAAAAAAAAATCCCAATTTTCTCAAGACAATTTCTCTAGAAATGGGTTGAGTACACTTGAGATTGTCAGAATGGCATAGACTATACAATGGAAATCTATTATCATAAAACGATGGCTCAACACAATCGTCTCCAAAGCACATTCTCATTTAGAGGTCCCAGATGGTTTGATTTTCATATATATATGCACTTGACAAAAAACTTTCGCCACTCTCAACAGCTTTGTCCGAGGTAAAGGTTAAATCAGGGTTCCACTATACTTTGAATAATTACATGATATCACAGTGTCCTCGCGATTATCAATCAAAATCGAATCCGCCCACGCTCAAATAATGCCAGATTGGCTACAAAAGCGCCAAATTTGATTATCGCTATGTTCAGCTAGGATGCTGTTTTCTTACTCCTTGGATACCCCTTTGGCCTTTTCACAACAGTGCAGTGTAAAGTTTTTATCACCTCGTAAAAATTGCCCCTCAAAATGTTTGTAACAGCTATTGCCTCCAAATACACTAATCACAGTCTCGAATGGTAATGCAGAAATGAATGCATCATGTCTAAAGTTGCATTTTTAAACAATCCAGCAAGTCCCAGGAGGAGAAAATTTGAAATCCGGAAACCACGAAGAATCCGGCCGATGATGCATAAGTGGAAACATATGGACGATTATTTTCTTTTATTCTATGTATTAGTTTGTGCATAGCTTCACCACCCTCCTATGCAACTCCAGTTTGTAGACCAGATATTGAGCGGCAAAGAATCTTCAGATGCATTAGGCAAGATGCCATTAGCATTATTCTGTACTGATTGCTCAGCACCAGTCTAAGTGCTTTTGTTGCGATCTTCCTAACCAAACATCCTCTTGAGTGTCAGGTCATTATGCAAAAGCCCTCCTATATTGAGTTGGCTCAGAAGTTTTGTCTTCCTCATTTCACTATGATAACCTATGTCTGAGGCAGGAGAGCTACAATAGTAGTAGTAGTAGTAGTAGTAGTAGTAGTAGTAGTAGTAGTAGTAGTAGTAGTAGTACAGTATCTGCTTTACTTAGAGAAGTGCTAGTTATTTACGGGAGTTTCTCAGGAGATGGCAGCCTGTGTTACGTAGTAGCGATTGGTTCTTGTTTCTATGTCAATCATTGTTCTCTCAGTCCAATTCATGTTATTTATGCTGGTAGCTATAGAAAATATCTTAATAGATCTGCATCGGAAAGTTTGGCAGGACAGTTTGGGGTACAAAATAACTGGGTGTCTGGCTTTAACCAGATCTATCTGATTTCTAAATATTTTTTCATAAATTCCAGTTGAAAGCAATTATGCATTTTCTGTTGAAGTCCTGAGCTAAGAGAACTCCGATTGCGCACTTAGAAGAGGAGATGAGACATTGTTTCATTTATGTGTCATCTCTTGCTTTCTAATTTGGCTACTTTTTGGTTACTAATAAGGGTTTAATGGAGTTTTTCTTTTTTTGGCGCTTTGAGTTTGGCTTGGCTCCTTCATAGAATCTGACCATTTTAATTATTTGCGGACAAAAATGAAATCCACATCTCGAAGACGGTGTTTGTTGTAGGTTAAAATTATTTTGAAGTACTAGATCCAGCTGCAGATGACATGTAAGAAAACGAATGTTGGCTACATGACTCGCATTTAGAGATCTAGATCTAGCTTAGCTGCAGTGCTAGCTAGTCTAGGCTAGATGATTCATGATTGATTGATAGACTCTAGTCAGTCTATCTAATCTAGTCTAGTCTAGTCATCAACGTTTTCATTTTTGTGCTCGCGGAATTTTATTTTTAAGCCCAGTCAGCATCTGTCATCTTTAGACTGAGAGCTACGAATGGAATGCACATATTATTAATTGCAGCATGGCTGGTGGTTGAGCACAATCTAGTCTACTCTAGATCTAGAGTCTAGACTAGACCAAAACATTGACTGAGGGGAAAGAAGTCTGAGGGATACTCTCAAACCCATGCCTACTAACACTAACAGACTAACACCAAGTAGGCGGCTATCTAGAAGGATAGAACTGCAATGATAATGATACAGTTCATTTAGTCATAGGTCATGGACTAGGTCGATATTTCGACTAAATCGGTGCTGTTACTGTTGTAAGAGAAAGCCAAGTAGGCCACTAATACAATCCAAATCCTGTCCCTACCCTTACAAATCCATACTTGATGCTATCACCATTATGTTCCTCACTGACTAACCCTTAGCCTAATGTCTGTTGAGACAGAAGGATTAGGTTTTAGTCTCATCCTCAGCTGAATAGACTTGTCTCGATTAGCGCATTGTGGGAAACCACCGGCGTCTATTTTTAGAAGGGGGGCAGTCAATACCGACAATCAGGCCTAAGCCTAGACTCATTGAGTGTTTGAACCGGAACGATGGTTAACAGTACAAGCTCCTGGGGGGTGTGTAGAAGCAACTTAAGACGAAAAGATCACGAGGATATGAAAGGGGTGACTTTCAAAAGATTGCCACAGCCCAAAACACAACGAGAAAGATGTATGGAGTGGATAAGGCGATGCAATCGCCCGCATAGCCAGCTTCATATCGGCAACATTGGTTACTACCATTTCGTGTGCTCGAAGGTGAATGTTTGTGTACAGTGTGCCCCCCCCCCTTTTTTTTTTTAAATGAAAACAAAGCAACAGCAAGATTTGTGTTGCTTATCCATAGTTTATGTTTACAATAATGTGTAACCCATCTGTCTGACAGGGGTTAGCCCTATCTACCAAGATCTAAATCTAGATCCAGTACTATGTGGTTGTAAGACGAAGCATGCGGTCAAGATATTTTACTTTCAGAGACGCTGCCATCCTTAGAATGTGGATAAATATAATGAATACCAAGGTATACTTTATATCAAGGTGTAGATATTAATAACAAAGCTAAATAAGGAAAAGAACTGAATTGTGCAGGAAGATAACTTAATAAATCCAGGTTCCACTGTAATGAAACACCAACACCACATCAAGTTACTCAGGGTGTGATCCATGTTATGTTGGGTTGTTTTTTTTTCAGAGTATTTTTATCAAAAAAACAAAACAATGGGCCTAAGCCAAGGTCTTGTGAACAAGATTATGCTGAATAATCGTTGTGTTAGTTAAGTCATAGGCTACTCGTATGAGCAGAGTTTAGCTGTACTGTATTTTGATTATGACCAGGCCAAACTGTACAAAGGACAGGCATCACATTTAATCCAAACTCAAGAAAAGTAAGTGCTAAGGGTATAAAGTAATTTTTATTCACATCAGAAATAAACATTCTTCACTTCGAAGCCTACTTCACTGTTCGCTATCGTTGAACTCAAGCGGATGCAGCTCGATTTCCGCCCCCCCTTCTAAAAATAGACGCACGGGATTTCCGGGAGATCGGCTTAATCGAGACTCTACTATTCCTTCCTGTTATGTTAATATCTAAAACGGCAGCACCAACTAAATCACGAAATTAATTTCCTGTTCCTTAAATACTTTCTTATATTGCTGATGTCAGTCAGGTAGGGAAGTGATACCAGATAGAAAGATCATAAAGTTACTAACTTTTTATCCTACAATTGATGGATAAATAGATCAGAAGGATGGCATTTCTTAAGAATCGTGGTCCTGTCTGTTTACATCTCATATAGATGGGCAGACATGGATACCTATTACTCTGAGTCACATGCACACAAGCTCATTCAAGTACCATGCCACGTACTGTTTCATTTGATTGGTCAGCCTTTTAGTGGAAAAAAAAAAAAAAGATGGAGCAGCACTTATCTTTGTAGTAATTAATTTGACTCAGGTGAATTGATTACATCGACGGTCTTACAAAAAAATGGAAGCGGCAGAGTTGCTGTTTCCTTTGTTGTCATTAAATTTTAATTATGATCGAAACTGGCCAAAATTTAATATCATTATTTTCATAAACACACACAGAACAGAGGCACACATACGCAAACACATGCTCACACATACTAACACACAAACACAAACACACTCACACACATACACATTTTATTTCTGGAAACATTTAACTCCTTTGATAATTCTTGTTTGGACTGGTAATGTACTCACCTTCTTCCCACTCTCCCATTTAAAAAAAAAATACCATCCTTCAAGACAATTTCACTGCATTGAGCACGTGGTAATAGACATATTTATTAATAATCAGAATTTAAGCCATACTGCGTATTTGATACTCGATACCCACCAAAATATCACCCTGGTTGAGTATTCAGATGGGACCAGGATTCTTAAAGAGTGCACAGAAGTACAGGATTAGAATCTGTATCTGGAGTCTAAATCAGCATATAGATTTCCATCTATTTCTAAATCAACATGGATGTGAGCTTGTGATGTAGTGCCCAAGTTGTTTTTACACGCAATGCTTTTACCTCCTGGATGCATTGAGTCTGGAATAATCAAGGAATAAGACAAAGTTGGTGGCAAATCTATGACTAAATCAACTGTATTACTGCAAGAGTAGGCCTCTCCCAGAATATAATATAGTCTTGGATCTTGCCAAATACTATAAAGTGACAAGACAGGACACACTTCATGTGGCAGCCGAGAAAGCAGATTCCTGCACTAGCCTGAAGAAGTGGAATGTTGCAGAGAGAAGATGGTGCAGCTCTATCAGACTCTTCCCACACTAACTATTATGGGATGGAGGGGAAGGACTGTCTTGCTGTACATACTGGATGACAGATGGTATGAAAAAGGCTGCCAGGTGGCAGATGGCAGTTTTGGGCAGACATGGTGTGAATATCCACAAGACTGTAGAGGCTAGAAGAAAGGCATTCTTTCTGAAACTAGTGACCTTTCCAAGCCCATGGATGTCTTTGAGCAGGGGTGGGGGGGTTGGGTGACCTGTGGTATACTTAAGAGGGGTTGCCTAATAGCTGTTCTTCTACTTATAGCTGGCTCTCCCAGCTGGATTCCATGAGTTAGCCAGTAGGCCTGCCACTGTAGCTGACAGTGAATAAAGCTAACAAGTCAGTTTGTCAGTGATACTATGCAATCATCCTATCATAAAAAGTGTTCATGGCTCCTTAGTGATGTCCATCCAAAAAAAAAAACAGCTAGTCCAATGGTAAAAAAATGAGCCAGCTCATTCTTACTGGTCTGTCTGTGTGCAGAAATTTCAGGCTTATGACATTATATTTATTCTTACAGTATTTTTCTTTGATAAACTAATCTACAAAATAAAAATTGACATTTGGGGCTGACAGCTGAAATCAGTGCAGTTACAAAGCAACTCACAAGGTAGGCATATTTCATACTGAACTGTTGGAAATAGGAGAGGAAGGCATTTTGTCACAGTAAACAGTAACTATGTGAGTAAAATTTCTTGTCATTTTTTTGTTTTGCTTTTGATTCTAGCTGATATGTTCATGAACATGATCTGGGCATTTTTGAGAGTTCTGTGCCAGTTTCTAGGTGGGGAGTTTCTTCTGTCATTCAGCACAGTATGAAATAGGGATCATATCCTACCCTTAATTCTAACCCCACCCAACTCTAATCCTAAAAATTAGAGTGATACATGCTGTAAAGATAACACAAAAAAAAGACCTTGTGAAGTTTTTTAGAATTCATCTATCAGTTCAGTAATTGATCACATTAACGTCTCTCTCTCTCTCATTACCTACCATAGAGCTCTGTTAACACAATCATTACATAACACAGTTCCCTCCTTCACATTCCTACACAACAGTCCCAACTGCTATGTTCCTTAATAAAAAAGCACTCTGTACAAAACATCTGATAACACACCTCAGATTTTTCTGATGGTGGTTGTGTTGTTCAAGTCCTGCTATATTTATGGATCTTCTATAAAACACTAAATCTTATATTTTTTCTTTCCTCACAGTCACCTGCCATTCAGGTGTTGATGTAGAGAAATTCAGCACGCCACAGAAGTGCTGAGACAAGGCACAAGCCTAGTGACCAGCCAGCATGGAGAGTTTTGGACCTGGAGGAGGAGGTTACATCCATGGACATCCTCCTATGCTTATGAATCCTCCTATGGACAGTCGATCGCTATATTATGTCAACTACCCACCTGCAAGATACCCTCCTTACCCATCCATGCCAGTGGGTCCAGTTCCCCATCCGATGTATTGCCCACCTAGGCTTCCACCAACAGGGAGCCCTATCCCATGTGTCCCTTCAAGTGTCCCTAGACAGGTAAGGAAGTCAGGAGGGTTTAGCACCTGAAATCGAAACTGGAAAATCCATAGAACAGATGGGTAGTGTTCCAAGGGCCATGTTAGTGAGCATGGAGGCCTTTATAGCCATGCAGTGTGTGAATTGTATTCAGAGACTGGGGACAGTCAAGTCCAAAGTGTTTGACTCTTAGGCCAGGCAATTTATGTTGTAGTTTTTTAAATTTCATTGCACTCTTTGCAGGGTTATACATTTCAATTTCATTGCATTCTTTGCAGGGTTATACAATGTTTAAATGCAATCTATGTTATAGTAAATTCTGCTCTCTTGCATCATTTCCCATATAATAAATTGCTATATTTCTGTACAAGAGTCACCAGATAATCGCAACTCGATTTGACAGAAATTTTTTTCCTGTCCTCCCAAGGAATTGTGATTAGGTGTAAGTAGTAACTACTGTACTGTCCCTGTGGAATATTGCATTTCAAACCCCCAGAATTTGCACCAAGAATTGTAAAATTTGCATGCAAAGAGTGGCAAAATTTGCACCAAAAGTTGCAAATATTTCTAAAATTTGCTTTACAACACGTGAAATTTGCAGGCTCAAGATAATGTCAACCAAATGGATTCTATGAAAAGCATAAAAATGCTTACACTAAACCATTGAAATAACAAATGTAAAAAGATCTTGTCTAGACTTTGTAATACATTTCAAAAGGATTATCTCTGTCAGCAAAATAGTGAATAGACTTAATGAGATATGTCCTGATATTTTCTTGCATCAATACGAGAGATTTTCAAAATGAGGTTTTCAAATTATATGAGTACCCAAAAAAAAAAAAAAAACTTAAAAAAGTTTTGTGGAGACTTGAACCCTCTGTCTCTAACCAGCATTCAACCACATTTCAATGAATCTGTGTTATTGCTATTCCAGGTACAGGTACAGGTCTGTCAGGCCCACTGCCCACTCCTGTCACACATCTGTCTCTGCCTGCTTCTTGTAGTTCTCAGCCTTGCATAACCCATGACTCCTAAAGTAAACCCACTCTAGACATGATGTATTCATGTGTCATCGCTGTGAGTCAATGTCCGCGCTTGATTCTGTTCTATCCAGGCAAAAGTTTCCCACTTATCATAGCTGTCAGCATCTGGCCCTAATTCTTTATGAGAATCCAAGTCCTGACAATTAGTATACATCACCAAGGTTCAGTGCGACAAAAATTCGCTCCAGCAGCGGAATCCAACAGAGTTTTGTTTATATCTCATAAGTTCGATGGAGTAATATCCCTTGCATGGCACTTACCAGCTTTGGTAGTTTTGTAACTTCGTTATATCACCATGTCAGTTTTTGGTACCGTACCATTGCTGTATTGGTTTATGACTGATGCAAAGTTACAGAAACGGAATATAGATATATACATGCGGTATTCCCGTTAATGTAATATTGCGAAAGGAGCAGAAAAAGTTCTTTGCCCTGCTAAAATCGGCAAACTTTGCGGAAAATGTCTAAATTTGTGAAAATTTGCAAAATTGCGGCAAAGCGTTAAAAAAACGTGCAAATTCTGAGAAATTTGCGACTGCAATTTTCTGGGGGGACAGACTGTAGTAGTGCACATCAGGACCCCAGCTGTGCATCAAACATGAATAGTTAAAGGAAACTTTATGTGACTGATGAATAATTTAAAGAAAGCTTTATATGGCTTTAGTATTATTTGTTGAAGATGGTCTTTAGCTATATTTTGTTGCAGTCAGTTGACCAGGCTGGGGAGCTGTATGGATTTATAGTTGTTTTCACAATCTGAAGATTGTGGATCTGGCTCTGAACTAGATGGTTTTTAATGCTGTGTCCTTGGGAAAGACACTTAACACCAATCGTAACCCACACAGGTGTAAAGGGGCACGTGGCTTTAGAAATGGAGATGACCAGGACACTGAACTGTGCCAACTAACAATGACATAGTTATTACTGCCTGTATTAGGCAATATAGTGTTACTGTATTGGGATACCATGTTGTTTATGAGCCCCTCTTGATATGTTCAAAATATGGTGGTCTTTATGATATGCCCATATTTTCCTGCCAAAATTGCAGTTGGGAAGATATCTGCTGACTCTCTTTAGCTTTGCCATACAGATATTTCCCCCGCATTCTCTCAAAAATGTGAAAAATGATGTTGGCCAATTTTGAGACATAGTGACAACGTGATGTGTTTGTGTTTTATGACCGAGATATTATATGGCAGTATAAAACAACTTCCCTAGAGGGAGTTGAATAAAAGTCGTTACTCAGAGTTCATAGCAGATCTGAGGGAAGAGAAGAGTGGTGTGTAAGTGTGATGTCTGAATCCTACTCTGAAAATAAAATCTTGTTCCATTTCAGTCAGTGAAATCAGATGCGATGCCTGTCACGCCAGATAATGATGCAAGTACCTATCCTTACAGCTACAGTCAGAGCATGGTTGGAGGACGGGCTATTCTAGGTATGATATAGGGTTAAAGAGCGGGGCTGAACAGATGGGCCATGGCAAACACTGGAAGTGTGGTGTTCAAACATGTTTCTATCTCAAAACAGAATGATTGACATCAGTTGTCTGCCTAGGAGGAACCAGGTCATTATCTTCTGACTGGGAATACAGCATATTAAATGTTTTCTCTAGGTCACATGAGTTCGGGGAAACATTTACTCCATATCATAAATTTGAGAGGTAATTTGTACATTTTTAGAGGGATTTTAGGTTTTTCTCAAGTAATGCAAACATTAGAATGCAGGAAAGAAGGATAGATTGATATGCATTCAATGTGTTGTAAGAGAGGGATTTAAAATTTCAGGGGCGAATTATGCGATTGCACGATCTAGAGAAAACACTGTACATTCCTCACAGCAAGCACCTGTCTTAAAGAATACAATCTTAACATTCCCCAAAGTGCCAGTTGTGTTCCTGCTCTTTTGAGACAGCTGAGCACCTTTATTTGAATGCTCAACGCTGAATTACACTTGAGCCATGCTTCTCCGCTAGACCTGATATATGGAATACTATCTATAGCCTACAGTCTACAGTATCAACTAGATGAAATTGGTAAATTTAATTAAAGGCTATTGAGCTGAAGCGGTAGAATGATGTGGGTAAAAGGCTTCAGTTATTTTAATAAACTCCATGAGTCAAAGGTTGTGGGTTACGAAACATTCCTGTTCATTGTCATGCACTTAATTACTGCAGAATAAAAAAAAAAAAAGCTTCTTCCATCTGACTACTAGTGAACTTCGAAGTGCTATGCACAGAAAGGTCCTTTCAAGGTAAAGAAAGTGCAAAATTTACATTTTTCTGGGGACTTTGCTCCCTTAACCCCATATATGTGAATCTCCGACCAGGTTTTCAGGAAATTCAACTTTTGAGTTTCACCCATGAGAATTTTAGTGGAGGTCATTTAAAAATTCAATAAACACTCACCATATAATATGCAATTTCCATTGTTTGCAAGCATATTTCTTTTTTTCAGGTAAACCCTGAGGCATTGATCTTGTTTTCTAGGAAAGGCTCAGATCTGAAGCATTGATCTTAATTTCCAGGAAAGGCTCATATCTGAAACATTGATCGTAATGTCTAAGAAACTGTCTCAGTGTTATCTTGACTTAAACTCACAAATAAGTTGCACTGACAGGGTTTTTTTTTTGCTGCAGATGAGCTGAAATCTTAACCTGCAATTTATCCTGTCCAAAAAATCCATTTTTAATTCAAGAGATGATAATTAGGCAATATCTCTGTACATGCTTAGTTAATTTCTTATAACTTTTGTTGGTCTATTTGTTTGTTTCTTGTTCTCTGATAAGAATCTTTTTATGTAATAATAATTAACTGAGCACATCATTACACCTTCAGCGTACAGAGCAAGACTTCAAAGAGTCTGCTTGGCTATGTCAATAGAACAAAACTGAATGAGTTTGTTTGTCCCTGTATCCCTGTAAAGAAAATTTCTCATATGTTGTAATTGTATTCATTTGGGCAGTGAGGACTGTGGGAGAAAATGTTTTCTGTCTGACTTTTAGTCATGTGCTACTCAGTGGGTTGTTTGAATATTTGTCAGTGACTGAGCATTTCTAACAGCTCCTCATGTTTTAGAAGACATGTACTTTTCAATGACCTACTTATTTCATTTTAAAGAAAAAATTGAATTGTTTTCAGTGTCTTTTTAGCAGCATGTTTTGACTGGAGTCAAAGGAATTATGTGTGATACTTTTCCCATTGTTGCTTCATATTGTCAATGATATTCACTCAGAGTGTAGTTTCAAAGTAATAGATTGTGGCAGAAATTTGAAGTTCTGTTGTGTAGGCTTGTTAATAGACAACTGTATTCGTAGCTGGGTTAATTTATAGAATGGCTGAGGGAGAAGAAAAGGATGTTCTGATGAAGTTGATGACCCTCAAGAGGATGATTGCTAGAAAGGCAGGTGCGACTTAACAGTTTGATAGGCTCTTAGTTGGTACAGTTTCTAATTTGGAGTTGCATGTGGAATCACAGGGAGGATTTCCATATGTATGCCATCCTGCAACATGCAGCGAAAAATATGATTGTAAGATTTGAAAGCTACACTTTTCTTTCTTTGTGTATCCCCACCAACCAAAAACAACTCCTCTCTTTTATATATCAACTCATTAAAATCCTCTCTTTAGTCAGGAGCATGTTGTAGGATGGCACACATATGGAAATTTTTCCGAATCACATACAAGGAGGTTAGTTGTCTATTCATAAGCATAATCCAGACAGAATAATGCACATAAATGGTGGTTTATCCTGCATGAGGCTCTGGAACTGTCCTTGTAACATTCCAGTCTGTTTGTGCTGTAGAGAAAGGCTTTGAGATCATTTACTGATGGTCTAGTTTGACCCATGGGTCATCTAAAGTGTATCCGTTTTTTTTTCTACTTTGTTTATCTTTCTCTTGTAGGGACAAAGAAGAGAGTGGATGTTGGTTCACAGATTACGAAAGGGACTAGAAGCCCAAGTCCTGTCCAAAGGTTTGTCTTTTCTTTATTTCAAGAATGGGATAGAAAGACTCATATGACCTCAATTAAAACTTACATGAAGAGGTTAATGAATGCATCTACTCAACACTCCTTTTGTGCCAACTGGAAGAATTTCCATATGTGGGCCATCCTACAACATGAGGTAGTGAACGAAAGAAATAAAAAAGCAGTACAGGATTAAGATTTTGTTTACAGCTTTTAGGAATGAGATTAGGATTAGGTAGAAGGTTACAGATAATATTATAAGATTAGTTTTGGGGTTGGGTAATGTTATAGTTAGGAACAGGGTAGTGTTAGTATTTGAGTTCTTAGGGTGAGGTAGAGAAATGATCAGGAATATGTGGCTGATCTGGTCAGGAATTAAATCTTACTCAATCTTGCAAGATTTTAAGAAGAGTATGCCATAGTTTAATGGAAAAAGAAGGGTTGGATACATTGTATTAAGTTAGACTAACATCAAACAAATCACATGTAGAGGCACACAGTGAAAAGGACAAGGAATTTTTATTAACCCCAGTGGGAACTTGGATTACTAGATATACATAATAGTTTTTGGAATGACTGATATTGGGGAACATGATTAGTTTCATGTATTAGAGAATTGACAAGGTACAGGGCCAGGGATCTTTTGCTGTTGGAATAGCTGGATTGGAAGTTGTAGCTGACACATCTCCTGCAATAAATTTTAACTGAGAAAAAAGATATCCTTTTCAGTCAAAAATGGCTAGAAAAAGTATTTTAGTAATTATCTTAGTATGGGTTATTCTTGAAGGTAAGCTACCTATTATTATTACCAAAAAATTACATTATTTACATAATTACATTCAGGGATGTCATTCTTCAGAGAATTCTCTGAAATTAAAGAAGATCAGAGAATATTCTTTCACAGAAGACTACTAGACATCGATTTGAGAGAATGCATAGGTAGAAAAATCATAAATATGAAGGAATTTTCAGTTTTATATGTCTCTTTGTTTGCCATAAGTGCTTGAAATGGACATATTTTTCTTTGCATTTATGATTGTGTAGTTGTACACTTATAAGTAGAGTTTTTTCAACTATGTGGATTATAGTAATTCATAGGATACTCCAGAAAGTTCAGAGAATTTTATGGAAAGTGAATGACATCCTTTACATTTCCATTGTCCATTACTAAAAAGTTGCTTTGTTTTCCAACTGAAGCCAGCCACACAGAATATCCACACCTGTTCAGGAAGCAGACAGTAAGTAGTTTGTGTTAAGAGTTTATTAGTGAGAAATGTTGG
>JAWQUT010000170.1:1057638-1079425 GCA_033807755.1 Ellobium chinense
TTCTACGATCTTGACAAACCGGGAACAAGTGGAAAAAGCGGCGGCCTCTTCATCTATTAAGCTACTACTCAGAGCGATTTCTTATAAAAAGAAATAATCCCATTTAAAATACTTCCCCAATATGCCATCTTTAGTTACATCCCCTGTTGAATTGCCCTCGTGACTTCCCCAGGGTGCTCGCTCGCTCGCATACGGTTGACTTGCCTTGGAAATCGTTAGTCGAATTCTGATTTCTCCAACTCATTGCGGTGGTCCCAGGGAATCGGAGGTAAGCGGACTCCACTGTACTATAAGACTGATCTAATGTGTGAAGGTAGCAAAATAATACTGTGCATTTAACAGTCTGATGTGATATCAGTGCTACACATACACGTCTCGCATGATGCCATTACACTGAGAAAAAGATTCTGAATTCATTGTTTGTTATTTTCTGTCCAGGTGGTGAAAAATTCCGCAGCATTGCCAGAGGATATGGCTGGGTCGTTGAAGAAGACTTTCAAGTGAGAAGGCAAGATGAGCAACACAGATCAAATGTATATTCAGATCAGGATCCACTTCAGTCTGGACTGAACCCAGCTACCCCAGAATTCAAACCCACTTTGTCGTCAACTTCCCCTACAAAGACAAGACTCAACCCAGATGTGGAAGAATATAAACCGTCTTTATTGAGACACAGTAGTGAGAGTGAGGGGGAAAGTGTGTCAAGCGGCAGCTTCACCTATAGGCTTCCCCAGAGACCGGCAGTGCTCTCCGGGTTGTCCCATACTCTGAAGAAAAGATCTGACCATGTTGGAACACAGACAGAGATTGCAGGAGTCAACTTTGATGATGGCATGTGTTCAGAGTGCAAAAAGAAGTTGAAGGTTGGGTCTCTTGGGTCTCTTACAGCCCAACCTATTTTCACCAAAATAAAGGTAACATTAATGATAATACAAGACATGTACAGGGATAAATTTAAAAAAAACCCAGGAAATTAGATTTGGACACAAAAAAAGAGAATCTTAATTTGCAAATGCATAGAAACAACTTAGCAGAGCAATTCCCATGTTGAACAGAGAACTGTATTAAGTGATATAAAGCGTCCTAAATTTTTGTCAACAAGTTCCTATAAATAGGGACAGAGACTAAGATGTTGGTAGTTGGTGTATGCTCTGATTGTCCCAGCTCCTTCAGCTGCAAGATGAGGTAATGTTTGTATTTTATTTACAATACAGACTGCAGCAGGACTGCATGTGGTTGAATTTCAGGGGAAAATATTGAAAATTGTATAGTTTTTATACTCTTTGTGTTTTGAAGTTTTCTGTTTGGTTAGACTAGAGGACATTATGTTACAGGTGAAAATTGAATGGCAACAGAATTGATGGTTCATTTTGTGCTAGGGTACTGGTCAGTTTAAAAAAAAAAATTTCAGGAGTGTAAGGAAAGATTGTGTTAAAACCAGTTTCCTTTTCCTGCTCCCATTTTTAGAGTTTCTCAGTAACCATTACACTAAACAAAGATATTTTGGTATATATTGCATACCTCAGAGATAACAAAATTTCAGAGGCTTTCCTTTTTTTTGAATTTGGAAGTAAATTTAATATCGTGTCACTTGCTGTTTGACAACTTTCTGAATATTAGTTCATGTTTGGACATGGCATCAGTAACACCCATATTTGACTCTGTTTTTCAGGAGATATCTTCAGAGCACAAATGTAAATATGTAGCATGTCAGTCTTCTGTGCTTCTGCGAGAGTCACCACATATCCTGGACAAGCCTGAAGAATTCAAAACAAAAGTGAAGAAGAAGTTGCAAGCTATGTGCAGACAATTTGGAGCTACGGTAATTGTAGACATGTGATGGTATGGTAATGTAAGCTTCAATCTTATCCTTTGGGTGTGACCCATTAATATTACAGATTTCTCTGGCTGAATTTGAGGATACAGTGGTTTTGTAATTAATTAAAGTTTACAACAAATAGATTCGTCCCATTGCACTGTCTGTTTAAATGAATTTGCCATTTCCCATACCCCTGTTTAGTTTCATTTTAGCAGAGTCAACCTGATCATCAGCTGATGTATAAATCTTTGGGTCTAGGAGGATCAGTCTTAAAAAAAACCCTGAACAATGACGAAATTTGCATTAGAGACTGGTAATTCATGTTTACGCTCATATCTGTGCACACCTACCTTCCTGTGCTTGTGTGCTGAAACTGAAATTGATTTTTTTTTTTTTGAACCAACATGGCACTCAGATCAAAGACACCACTGAGTGGGAAGACAATGTCATCTGTGAGATTGCCGTCAATCTGTTATCAGATGCACCTGATATGGCGTCAGCTGAAAACAGTGCCAGTTTTCTCAGACAGCTGACTGAGGAGGTGCAGAGTCATCTTGAGGTAAGTCGCAGGGTAGGGAGTCGTGCTCTAGTGCCCCCATGAAGAAAGAATGCTGCAACATCATTCTTAAAAGGTTTTAGAATTATTTTGCATGTATGTTCATTCGGGCATTGCAAACTGCAGATCTAACAATCATTACTTCTGATTTCTAAATTTCCATTGTCAGAGGAATATGATTGGCTGATATTGTCTTATACATTGGCTTTAATCGGCGGATGCATCTGTTATTTGGGAAGTGAGCTTTGATGGAGTTAACTAATTGAGCAAATGTGAAATTGATACTTAATAACAAGATATAGTTTATCTGTTCCTATCAACATGTTTTCCTGCATGTTATAGTGAAGTCCTAATAAAAAATTTGTATGTATTGTTGAAACAATATCATGTTATGAGCCCTATTCTATTTTACTTATTTCAGAATGTTATGACTTATTTTCCGATGTCTTGTTCTTTTGTATAGATAGCCCAAGATCTCCTGAATGAATTGGAAGGTAACATACAGCCATTCAGCAAACTTGAAAAACCAGACAAGCCTCATCCCTCAGGTGGCAGTCAGAGTGATCTCTCAGCACAAGCTGTTTTACAAACAAATCTGCAGGGGGGCTTCAGCAAGGCATATTCTCAGGGTGGGATGTTACCTTTAGGTGCACCTTTGCCAACACCTGTCTCAGCAGCTCCTCTCTTCTCGCTGCCAACATCTGTCACAACATCCCTTCTTTCACAGTCAGCATCTGGCATATTTGGACTCGGCTCCTCCATCACAACACCAGGAATCTTGACCAGCAGTACCTCTAGCATGACATCAGACTTTAATGCCCCTATAATGAATGCCAGGCTAGCATCAAGCTTGAATCCAGCAGTTGGATGTCAGAATCTGAACTTAGCAGGGAATACTCTGGGTGGTTCAAGTAGTATTGGAGCTTCAGGGGACAACTCTGCTCTTACTAGTGGCCTTTTAGAGCTGCAAAAGCAGCAGCAAGCTGCTGAATTTCTTCAGATGCAACAACTTTACCTGCAAAATCTTCTGAGCTTAACCATGGCAAACAGCCTCAAAAACAGCAATGATAATGCATTTAACAAAAATGCCACTGACACTGACAGAGAACTTCCTACCAGTGCCGTAGATACAGATATTAGGACACTTCTGCAGAGTTGTAAGATATCAGATGTTCCTATGCACGAACAGAGCAGTGGTCAAGATTCAAGTGGTGCAGTGAAGCTGACCACAGATAACTTGAAAATCCATGATGCTTTGACATCAGTGAAGTTCTCAGGTGATGGCAAGGCACATGAAAGTGATCAGGGTAGCAGCATTGATTTAGTTTCAGCTCCAAGTTTGCCGTCTGAAATGCTGGCACCTTCAGGTAGTGTGGGTCTTACTAGCATGAAAGGAATCTCAAAACCACCATCATTAAAGCCAGGAGGAATGAAAACTCTTAAGAAGCTGCCACCTCTGGACCTTCGACCATCCACTCTGGCCAGCAAAGGCCTCCCACCTCCTTTGAAGCTGGGGAAGAAGACCACATCTGTTAAAGATTTCACTGGGTCTACTTCCAGGACAAACAGTGCACAGGAGTACCCAGGAGTGATGCCTAGATTTCATGATATTTCAGACACCACACTTGTTTCACAAACAGTACCATCAGATGCCTTTGGTCTGACTGAAACCTCCAAAATGCACAATCCTGTTTCAAAGCCATCTCATTTCCAGTCCTCTTTCTCTGCAACCTCAAATCTGAATGCGACAACAAAGAGCATGGTGGCAGACGATTCTGGCACTAGTGCAACAGGGGTGAGACCACGGAAATTCCTAACCCCTCTTCAGAGGAAAAGATTAAAGAATGCACAGACAGTGACTATGCCTGAGGAGGTGAGTGAAACACACTCAATACAGCCTACATGCGGGCGAGTGATGGATGAAATTGATGACGGTATCGTACCAAAAATAAATTCTGCATGTTTATCATCAGGTGTTAGCAGCACCAGCAGTGTAACAGCACCAACTTCTGAACAAGTGTTTAAGCCTGTGAAGGATCAGTCTTCACACAACATCCTCTCAAGCAGTATCAAGCATCTGACAAGCTGGGTACAAGGTATTGATCAGTCATTTCCCAGTTTACAAGGATCTCAGTATCATGGCACTGAACTTACGGAATCAACATACCAACCTCAGGGTGAGGTTGAGATTTCATCACCACCAAAATCTCATGGGACTACACAGTTTTCAAGTCACAATGTCATGTATGACCGCAAACAAGCACCATCAGTTTCCTGCTCGTCTGCATCTCTCAACTCAAATGATTCAGGGAACATGCCTATCATGTCTGTCCAGGGAAATCCAACTTCATCATTGAAAGCCGAAGACCTGGAGGCTGTTGGTTCACAACGTGTGACATCTGTTCATTGTAAAGACAGTAGTTTGGAATATCAGCAAACTGAGGTAGATGTGGTGACCGAACCGCCTAGTAAGGCTGAAATGTTATTCAAGACAGGTGCAAGAAAGAGAAGTGTTCTGTCAGTGAGCAGTGCTGAAAGTGGTGAAGGAAGCCTTTCCAGTGAAACCAAAGTGAAAGTGGGTGGCTATGGCTTGGATGACATCTCCTTGCTAGGCAGTGATGTTAAAGCAGGTATGTGGTATATGGCAGTTAGGTAGCACAAGAAGTCATTCAAGTGGTTCTTTGAAGACTAGGTTATGTTGCCGAGAGAGTGCGAGGAAAACATATTTATGACAAAGAAGAGGAGAATCAGCGTGTGTCTTTGCAACTGCGTGTTTCGGTGGCTTCAATCCCAATAACAAGGTACCCTTATAAAAAAATGGTCCAAGTTGTGACTTGGGTCATTATTGTAGTGCAGTGATGACATGCTAGCTGTTGAACTTCTTATTTTGATTGAAAATGAATGGGGTTAATAAATGAAATAGTTAATAACTGGGTGATGGAGGTATTAGGAGGAAAGCAGACTGAATTGATAATGAATAAATAAATTTGTTAGTAGATTTATACAGCAACTTCAGAGTTCACCCTGTAGCATATATCTTGCTGTTGAATTCGAAATAAAATCAGTGGTCATTAAGACAGAAAAAGAAGGTTTTCAGAGGCGGTAGCAGAAAACAAAAAGGTAACAAGACTCTGAAGTGGGCCAAAGCTAAATGATTCATACATCATTGACTCCTGCTCATGATTTATCCCTGGCAGATCCTTGTATCAAATCACAGAGCTCACTAATGAATTTCATTAGGTCTTTGTAATTAGTCTCTCTGACTCTTAACAGACAAATACCATTCTATAAAGCACAAATCACTATAAAGCACAGATCCCCATACAGGCCTCAAAATGCACTGATGCAACAGTATCATAAATGTATACTGTAAACCATATTCTGAATTCATCATGATAAATAAAGGAAAGATATGTGATGTAAAATTTTTCATTATTCTATGAAAAATGTACAAAATTTCTCAAGCAAGGTTCATGATGACTGTGCAGTGCATTTCGTCACAATCTCTCTTGTGTTATCATGCATTTCAGGGAAAGGAGAAAAAACAAGGCAAGAAGCTGAGTCAGAGAGTGTTGCTTGTGATGATGATCACAAAGATGTAAGGGCCAAAGAGCCAAAAAACCAAAGATTGGAGGAAGAAGAAAGTCAGTGGAGAACTGTAAGTAAAGAGAAAGTGAATAATAAGTCAGCAATGCCACATTCTCGAATCAATTTGTATGGCTCTGTTATTTATGTGCCAGAAATAAAAAGGGGTATAGGAAGATAAGAATGCAAACTATATTTGTTGAATATACTAGAATATACTAGTTATGGTATGGTTATTCTTGCAAGTGCTGCACCAGATCTGTTTGTCAGCTGACCTTGCATTTGGAAATAATTGTTTGAATAAACTGTCTTCAGTAAGATAATCTCTGTTGATTTTGCAGGTAAACAGAAGTTGTTTGGTTAGAGATGAATGGGCAAGTAAGGACAGAATGTCACTACTGAAAATTTTTTTCAAGAATGTTTGTACATAAATGGGTCTTGGTAATGTTTCAGATATCAGATTTAGTTAATCCAGTCAGTGTTAAAACTGGCTTATTTAAGACTAACAGAATCTTTGTGTTGTTGTTTTCTTGTTGTTCTTTTTGTTCTTATTGTTGTTATCCTTGTTTTTACTCTTCTTGTTCTTCCTCTAATGTTTTTATCTTTGGCTGATATTTTGCAGGTCACCAAGCAGAAGAAAAATAGCAAGAGACAAGAATTACAAGAGAGCAAACTAGAGGAGTTTCGAACACAGGAGAAGTATGCCAACCTCACTAAGATCATTCAGGAGGCACACAGCTTTCTCAGCAGGTTGGTGCAAGTTCTTGTTATGATACTAGGGGGATGTTTTTATATCTACAGCAGTTCATTTAGTTTTGTAGTTTTGAGGAAGAACTATTTTTAAGTTTGAAAATTTGCCTCTTTATACTACTGCCAAATTTCTGCAGACTAGATTATTATACTTGGTTGGTATTTTGTCAGTTCAAATGCTTTGAATTTTATTGAGAGGTAAACAGTTAATTTAATTATATCCTTTCTTCAGTTTTTAATAGTAGGGGGAATTGATCCAGTGTGATCTTCAGTCTTTTCAGTTTGGAATAGGGGGCAGCTGTTATGTGTTATGCTATTTTAGAATACTTGTGAAATGCATGTAAATGTTTATCAGTTATTTCTTTTGATGAAGAATTAAACATTTTGTTTTTGTTTTGTAAATTACCTGCTGCCCTGCGCTGGCACACTTGGAGTGTTTAGCAAAAAAAAAGGAGAGAAAAACAAAGGCATTTTTGCATGATATTTTTCATGGGCATGCCATGATAATGACAAGATGATAGAAACGTGGTCAATTATAATACAATTATATGATAATTGAAACTGCTGGGGAATTAAAATTCCTTTAACTTTTAGATATATTTCTAGAAATTCCTTTTGCCTTTTTTTGAAAAAGGATTTACCAGCTATAAAATTGGTATTATTGGGGGAGTAAGAAAAATGTACAGCAGTGTTAGTAAGTTTCTTTTTAATATAGATTACGGCAAATGATTGTGAGGGAAGCATCAGCTACATTTAGTACACCCAAGTAATGATCACCTATGACTACTGTTGTGTCGTGCCCATGTTCTTTTGCATGTGCACGTGTATGTTCGTAAGACTGTCCATCTTAGCTCTTAACTTAACCAAGACTCACCACATTGTTAGTACCTCTAATTTGCTGTCCTCTGTCAGTTGCTGAAGCACGCACCACTTTTCTAGCTCAGAAGATTTACCTCCAATTAGAAACCTTGCTCACCCCTTGTTGTTGTCCATCGTTGTCTTTGTTCTAGTTGGCTTGAGTCAGTTTGTGTTGAGTACACATCATATTTTGTAGTGTCTCAATAATCAGATGAAAATGTATCTTATAGAATGGTCAATATCACTGTGTTGGTTCTGTGAAAACGTGATCATACTGTTGACGTCAAACCCAAGTGTTGATGTCAAACCCAACAGTCTATTCAGTTGTATTAAGAACCCACACTCAGACACTACAATTACAACATAACAAGAATACTGCAACATGACACGACATCATTTCTTTCATGTTATCTTGATCTGTTTCATCACATCTGAACAGTTAAAGATCATGTTATCCTCTGTGTTGCTATTTCAGACTGGAGGCCCAAGCAGTTCTGGAGACTGTGTTCACTGTTACAAATGGCATGACAGGCATGAGACAGCCACAGATCTTGGAGGAAGCTAGAAAAGCAATAGAGGGGCTATATCCAGACATGGTGTCTGATGAGAATCCTAAGGCACAGGTGAGGTCATTTGTCAGTGTTATGTCTTTCACCAGCGAGTTTAGTAACTCATGCTCAAGGTTGATTTGAACAATATAGTGGCAGTGTGCATCCCTTGACATAGACTGATGAGAAAAACGGATGAAGTCCTGTGTAATCAGAATGTTTTAATTACTTTGTCGTCATTGCGCAATGAAACTGACTCAAGTCATACCTAGGCCTTTTTACATAAAGGTGCCATATTGGGAAAGCATTTAGTGATCAAGATCCATGTTGACATATTAAAAGAAATTAAAATGTGTCATTGTTTTTCTGCCAAAATTTTATTTGTGAAGGTACATCTTGACTATTTGTGTGTTGCGGTAAAAATGCTTTTGTTGTTGTTCTCTGCTTTAGGTCATTTTAGTACAGCGAGGCTTTCTTTTTGGTTACAATAAAGGGGAGCCAACCATGTTGGTCTTAGATAGATAACATTGATGACTTCCCTTGGCGTAGGATTGGGGTGTCTCTCTTTATTACCGTGTTTACCGTTCACTCATGACCAGGCAGTCTGTCAATAATGCAGCATTCATGAGTAATAAACATCAGGGTTTAAGGGATAAACTTGAATTTGTATTCTTTGATTGATGCAATATTGACCATGATCCAGACCACCAATGGACAAGGAGAGGGATAATTGCTTTGGCTGTGGCTCTTTTTTTCCTTTGTCACATTTTCCTCTCTTGTTGCTGCATCATGTATCAGGTTATCAAAGATTTCCTGAAACATTGTTACGTTAATCATAGAATGTTACTTCAAATAAAAAGGGACCTTGGACAGGATATTTTTTTATACAAGGTTAACCAAGATTCCAGGTAAGCACTGGTAAATGAGTTCACCAATACATGACTCAAAACACCCAGACCTGTTAGTGAACACCACAAAGAGATTAGAGATGTAGGATTTTGAGAAGAGGTGGCTATCATGAACATTAGTCTTAGTTGGTTTTGAACCAGGTATCCCGAGTTACATTGCCCTCAGCAAATAAGTTGACATCGTTTACTGATGACTTTGAATTTGCGTGCAACTGTATACACAGAATGTGAAATTGGAAGTCATACTGCCTGGTGATGGATTTCATATTGGTAGAAGACATTGCTGTTACTCTTTGTGTAAAAGTAGTGATCTGGGCATTTGTTCTTTCAATGTAGGATGATGATGATGTGTCAGAACATGAGTCTGTGCGCACAAGAACAGTTGAGAGCCATGTGATGTACAACATCGACGAACCTGATGAGGTTGGAAATCCAACAGAGGAAGAAAGTGTGTGGAATAAAGTTGAGGCAGTAGGAGGATGTGGAGTGAAGTCAAGAGATATTGGACAGCCAATTGATAGAGACTGTAAGGTTCAGTGAAGAATGAGAGCAGCCAATTGACAGGGACTGTAAGGTTTAGTGAGGGATGAGAGCAGCAAGTTGACAGAGACTGTTAGGTTCAGTGGAATGAGAGCAGCCAGTTGACAGGGATTGTAAAGTATAGTGGGGGATGGGAGCAGCCAGTTGTGAGGGACAGTAAGGTTCACTGAGGGATGGGAGCAGCCAGTTGTGAGGAACAGTAAGGTTCACTGAGGGATGGGAGCAGCCAGTTGTGAGGGACACAGTAAGGTTCAGTGAAGGCTGGGAGCAGCCAGTTGTGAGGGACAGTAAGGTTCAGTGAGAGATGGGAGCAACCAGTTGACCGGGTTTGTAAGGTTCAGTGAGGGATGGAAGCAGCCAGTTGTGAGGGACAGTAAGTTTCACTGAAGGATGGGAGCAGCCACTTGTGAGGGACAGTAAGGTTCAGTGATAGATGGGAGCAACCAGTTGACCGGGTGTGTAAGGTTCACTGAGGGATGGAAGCAGCCACTTGTGAGGGACAGGAAGGTTCAGTGAGAGATGGGAGCAGCCAGTTGACCGGGTTTGTAAGGTTCAGTGAGGGATAGAAGCATGGTTGTAATCTTGATATCTCAGTGTAGAATGCCTCCCATTGTTAATTACTATGCTTATTTGCAGTCTGATCTGTCACAGTTGAAGTTTTAGTGTAATATATTTTCATGAAAAGAATACTCTGTTTCCTTTATAAATATTACTGGATAATTACAACTCCTGTTAATAGGATATTTGACCAAGGTAGTGAGGGATTGAGGTTAAGCGGATAAATTGTACCTGTAAATAATGTCACATTCTTGACTCCTGTAGATACTATGCAGTGTGAAAACTTAATGTGAAAGCCTGTATTTGTCTTTCATTACGTGTATCTCACTGCACTCCTGTCTTCTCTTTAAATTGATTTCATATGCAAGCCTGTAACAGAAATGTTGGTGCATATCTCCGATATTTGATTAATCACTAGTCTAATTCAGTCTCAGATTTGACCATAGTTGCAAATTGTAAGAATCCCAAAAATTTGTTTGCGATGTTGTTTCATCTGTCTTCTTTGTGATGGACCATCTGAAAGACTACCCAAATAAAAAAACATTAAGCCTTGCATCATTTCAAGGGAATATGTTCAATAGTTATTTACAGCATGGCCATTTGAAGAGGATGAAATCTATGTTGAACATAAAATGAAAATTCAGAATGTATATAAGAGGATCATTGTAAGTCATCCAATCGATATCAACTGCTGGACAATCTATTTGCATTATTCTTCTTTCAGCCAAGACGTTTATTTTTAGTGGCAATGGCTTAGGTTTATGAGTCATTTTTCCAGGCAATACCTGCTCACACGACTTCACATTATTAGCCCAGAAAATCAGACTCTTCAGTAAGGGGCATTAGGGTTACAAATCTTGTCTTGTTGGGCTGTAGGGTCAGAGACTTCAGTATCAATGGACATTAATTAGGGTAAAGAAAGGGGTTAGAGACCTCGACTTTCTGTTTTTTTTGCCATGGCCTAAGCTGTCGCCGCTAACAGTCAGTTTTGCTGCTAAGTAAGACTTCACTGGTGGTGTTTCTTCATTGTTTAGTCAGATGTAAAATTTTCATCACTGTGGGCTGAAGATCTTTAGACAGGATGTAGTTTTTGTCTGGTGTTCAAATAACTGGTTAGGTTCGCACTATTTGATATAAGCCTTAATCCAACAGAGGCTTTTTTTTTGGTGTAATTGACCTATCACTGCAGTGAAAGTAAGTGTACCTGTGTATAATTAGGAGATGTGCTGGTACTGAAACTGCTAGAACAACTTATTGCACTCTTATGGTCATGTGAGAAAGTCTCATTTCATCAGGTTGTTAATCCAGGTCCAAATAAACTATTGATACAAGAATGGTGCTGTCCATAGAGTGTTGCAGCTAAATGTCATGCTCTGCATCAGCTCCCATTGTAGGTGCGTCTGCCTTAGTGTTTTGTTGGTTATTTAGTTTCATAGATGTTCACATGGTGTTTGATAGTCATACCGGTGTCTAGATGGTGCTGTTTTATATTTTGGTGCTTTCTAGCAATATTATGTGACATTGAGTATAAATAGATGTCACTGTCATTCAGTCTTAAGCAGTTCCTGTTGACTCTGCTTAATCACAGCTCATAGCGAACATTGACAGTGTTGTGATTAAAAGAAAATGCAGTTATCCAGTGATTTTACAGTTGAGCATAGATAACTCAAACTCTTTGGGACCACCTCATCTTGTTCAAGTTTCCCAAATTTTTAGGAATACATGAAGTACAGTACTAGTATAGAGAAATAAATTTGGGTCAGAGAGGATGGTTTGAGGAAATTGTGATTTTGATTGACATATATCTGAGGTATTTGTGCTTGACTGTATATAGAAAAGCCAGTGTTCTGTTGTTTAAAGCTGTTTCGATTAAGTGGGGTCAACTGTAGTAGTGATATAAATGCTATTGTGATTAAGTGGGGGCAATTGTAATAATGAGAAAAATGAGTTCATAAGGAGTGTATCCAAACAATTTTGCTCACATGACTTCACATTATTTGCCCAGCAGGTCAGACCTTTCAGTAAGATTCTCAGCTTCTTGGGGAGCTTAAAATGCTCCTGCCATCTTACAGGTACTATAATTCTAACAGTGGCTTCCATGGCTTATTAGCATTCACTATGTGATATGGCAGGAGAAATCAGATTTGTTTTTTTAAAATTTTTGCTAGAGAATTGTTTGAATTGCAAAAAATGCTAAGATCACAGTTAACTTATCATAGTTGTGTTCCATGTAATCACAACCACTGCTTAATGGTATAATTTTTCATGGAACAGAATTTTATCTGTATATAACAGTCACTTGATAATCGCAACATAACGCTGCATATTTGCAACATCTTTGTGGTCCTAAATGTGTGATCATTGAAACTAAAACACCAAGAGAGACACACAGCAGACCTTATGGACAGGATAGTTATAATTATCTGCAGTGGCATGTCACACATGTGAAAAGATTCCTCCTTCTTCCACCCAGCTAATGACAGACACTTTAATACAGCTTATCCAGTTTTCTATGCCTCAAAGGTAAGCGTTATAAAGAGGGCCACTGGACTGCACAATTCCAGGCCTGTTGCAGGCTTGGTGACACAAAGGTATAATGTGTATTTTGTCTTATTGCTAATGGAGATCTGAGGCCCTTAAACTCAGAAGAGGCTAATCCCCCGTCTACAAGAAATGTCAGAAAATAATTTTAATCACAATTCTGCTTAATCACCACTTTCCTGGTGTTCCTCAGGACTTGCATTTAAGCTGTGTCGACTATACTTTACATTACATTTGTGTAGTCTGAGGGTTTGATTTAAACCTTATTGTGTCAGTATTATTTTGTGTTGTTGTAAAAAGCACTATTCCAGTATTGACGTATAAAACTGTTGTCTTTTAAGAAAATGGGATCCAAAGCATATACTTTTAACCCACCCTCATCATCATGGTGAACTGAATGGCGTATACAGTGTATATGTATGAGAGGTGAATTCATTACTCCTTCATTTTTAAGTCTAATTCCATTTGTCAAAAGCTGCACATGAAACAGTATGATGCACACAATATGACACACACTCAGGCAGATGAATACAGTTTAAAATTGATATTAAGTACTGATTGAATAAGTATACCGTGCTATCGAATGAATTTCACATACATAATGTTCAGTATCATTCTAGTATTTCATTATCCATGTAGACCTTGATATTAAGTATTCCTCTGTAACAAGCACAATTTTTCCATGTGCTTACTTTTGAGCATCAGCTGTACATTCATTGCACTGCACTTCATTATGAAGTGATGTAAATATTTTGGTTATTTCCCTTACAATACATCATTATTAAAATAAGTCTGGTGCTGTAGAACGTTTTTGAAGACAGAAAAAAATATGGATAGAATGCATACACATTCGTGTGTGGTTATCAGCTGTCAGTGTTCAATGATAATATCTTGAATGGAAAAACAAGACTATTTTTTGCTTATTGTTATATTGAACAACTACAATTCATCAGCATCTCTGTGTCTGCTGCCTTATTTCATTTGTGTCCAAGAATTTCCAGCTTGGATGAATAACCTTCTTTTTCTCATTTTGCTGAGAAGCTAGCTAAGCCCACACAAATTATCTTGTATATGTATGTTCTGATCACCTGTTTACTGTTTTGGTGCATTTTGATGAGATTATCAGCTGGAGTATTTATAAATGCACACCTACAGGTTAGTTCATCCACCTGATGAACACAGCAATAGGCAAGCACCCACAACTCATTAAATTAAAAGCAGCATGAAACCACTGAGAGAAAGTTGCTGACATCCTAAAGCATGGCACAAACATGGCGGTGCATGAAAAAAAACAGTATCACAAAGATATAGGCGGTCATTTTGAATCCTGAACTCTGTACCAAGAATACCTCCAGCCCAGTAGGAACTCCCGTCTAGATTTCAGGGGAAGCGGTGGATAAAGAGATGAGAAATGGCTGTCCAAAAGGTCAAAGAATTGTTTTTGTAATGTATATATAAGGTAGGAGAAAGAGAGGATTTTATAATTAACCAGCATTTGACCATTCTTGTTTAATTTCTAGTGACAGAATTTTTGGAGGAGTTCCTGTCTTTTAACTCAATACATGTAAATATTGAACATATGATTGAAAATGGGCCTTTATGTACATGTAATCATTTTTAATTTATTTCACATCAAACTTTAAGAATTAGTTCTTGAAAGTTCAGATTTGGTCAAAACTGGTTGAGGTTCTACCAGATTGTGGTGCTGCCAATTTTTTTTATTACAACATTTGTGTCAGGTTATTGTATTCTGATTATGTTCTTGGTGAAGTGTTTGATCAGTCACTTGTTTAACATTGTCATTGTTGCATATTCCAGGTGGTATAGGTTAAGGGGTCGTTAAACCCTTTGTCTGAGGCTGTATGGCAGATACTCTTGGGCATAATGTGTCTTTACAGAGGCAGTGAAATTTATATGAGAAACTCCACATTTGGGATCATCTGCAATGCAGCCTCAAAAAAAAAGGGTGTAACTTCCTGTAATAGATCATAGTTAAGTTGGTTGTAATGAAGGACAAGTTACACCAAGACATGTCCTGGATGTGAAATGACAGCAATAGGTTATATATGATGTAAGGAGGGAAAACAAAAACTAAAATGTACAACAAGTCTTTGTTTGCCATGCTGCTGTCACCTTGAGACTAATATTTTTCAGAACTTAAAGAAATATAAAAAAACCTTTTATTTGTCAGTGCATGGCAATACATAGTCTATATCAAGCGCTTACGAAGGGAACTATTTGACATGCATTTAGCACAAATCACCACCCAAAAATAATACTGTCGTAAGTCCATTAATAATTTCTTTAAGGACTTACGACAGTATTATTTCCAAGTGGCAAAATACGAGTAAACTCAGTACATAAGTCAAATTCATTAGAAAGTCACAAAGTCATTGGTGTAAAAACAGTTTCAAACCACTTCCCAGCTCAAAAGATTTCAACTGTATTAGCCAGGCTCTATGTCGTGAATGTAGTAAAATTATCTAATTCAGCTTTTGAGGACAAAAGAGTTTTTACATTCTCCTGCAAAACTCACTGAAATGAGATCTACCTGTGACTGACAAGCTACGTGCTGCTTAGTAGATATCACAAGGGCAACAATGAAGTCAAACTTCCGCAGGTTTGTTTTCTTGTCAGCAATTGCAGTATAATTTCATACTTCATGGTATTAGATTTGTGTAGTTAATTTATAATGTCGATAGTAGACTGTTGTCTGGTGATCTGAGGTCATGTGCTGTCTTCTAGTTTTGTTCAAAATATTCACACAAATATCAGCATTACCATTGTTGTGATCATTTTACCAAATTTCATTCCATACAGAAATCCGGTTCATAGTTTTATTTTGGTACAAGTTATTTTGATTTCATTTACTTCAATACCAATAAAGCATTTAATTCTTTCAATAAGTGATTCTTTTTGTCTCTTGGTTCCTTTTTGAAATTGTACACTGCAACTTCACCTGTCTTCAGCTCATCTGTCTATAATGAACATCTGACTGGGTCACAATGTACTTTACACTATTGGCCACATCAGCATTTCCACAGATCTTGTCTTTATTGGTGCATTAGTCAAAATGCTTAAAAGTATTCTTTCATTCGTCATCGTACTTTTGACACACAGAAGCAAATACCAAGACCAGTTAGATTTTAAGCTTTCTGGACAGGAATAGGATTACCTAAGATTTTACGGACCTTTCACACTGACATTAACACCCTTAGCAACAATCTATTTTAATCTTAAGACTACATTCACTTGCCAGCATTCAGGACCTTTTTAGAATGAAATCAAGCCCCTTTTCCCATTCCCCATGACGAGTTTGACTTTGCAAGTGTGAGCAGTCAGGAAGTGTCTTAGGATCTTGGGTGAACACTAGGCTCCCACGTGGAGGTTAGGAAATAATATTCATACAGTAGATATTTAAGAATTAAATTGCTGTGTATAGCATCCCTGTAGTATAGTGGAAACACATTCAGACTTGCAAGCTGAGAGACTCAGGTTCGATTCCCGGCAGGGGCATGAAATTTTCTAGTGTAGGTTTTTTTCGGCCTTCCTTCTCAAAATTGATCATTCTCAGTAATTTGGTAAAATCCCTGATGACACACTTCCCTAAATAATGTAACATCTAAAATAATTATCAGACTGGGCTCACATTCCTCCCCCTTAATAATAATAATAATAATAATAATGGAGAATCCTATAAGCTTTGCCATCCGGTTACACAAGGATCACAGCTGTATTTAAAATAGCAAGAGGGAGGAAGAGAGCCTCCAGACCAACACACATCGAATTTATTACGTGTTATTGGAATAGGTCGATAATACGTGCATTTTTATTCACACAAATATATATGCACTCAGCTGCCGAACAATCAAAGGTGTACATACCATTACTAATAATGAAGACATCTATGTATTATTATAATAAAGTAAAAATTCCCATTTAATTATAGCAAAAGTTTACTTCAGGGAACAACGACAAAGTTGTTTGCGCGTTGGTGTAAATACTCAGAGCCAAACTCAAATCATCAAATGAAAGGAAGAGGAGGAGTTGAAGAAAGAAGAGGAAGCAGAAGAAGAGGAAGCAGAAGAAGAAGAAGAAGAAGGTTCCAGTAAGCATCTTTTACCTTTTTTTTGACGGTCATAAAAAACCCCAAATATTCCCCTTCTATGATCCAGAGTCCTGAGGTAGATAAAATCCCTGGCAACGCGCAGTCACCAGCTGAAAAGAAGAAACAAAAAAAAGAAGAGGGGGAAGAAAGACAAGAAGGAGAAGATCTTACAGCAAGCATTTTTACCTTTTTTTTCCAGTCACAAACGAAAAAAACACCAAAAAACCAACACTTTCCTTTGACGGTCCAGAAGTAAATAAAACTAGGTACAAGTAACTCATTTTTATTGTCTTAGTCCCGAACTATTTTATCATTCTCCATCCAAATTAAAAGCAGGAAGGTGCACAAGTTTGTAGACAACTGGCAAGAAGGTGGGCTTTATGAATTTTAGAATTTGATTTCTTAATCTTTAACACAGACCACACAATTGTCACTTATGATAATATAATGGAAAAGAAAAAGTCGATAAGCAGCGTAACATACGGCGCATGGAACGATCTTCCGCGCATTCTCAATGCGCATCAATAAAGAGTCGCCATTTTGTCCCATTGTTTGGGTATTGAATTTGTTTTGGGAGGAAAATACGTTCGCTGAAAACGGTGACATACATCCGCTGCCAAACTGGATAAGATACCAGAGTATCTGAGGGATACAATGGACTGGTTCATGGGGTAAGTATGCTAAATTTTGCATGCATAGCATTGTTTTCACTTGTTTTTTTCTTAGAAAATCAGCTGTTCGGTAGTCTATGTTGTTCACTGCACTATTGGCCACTATTGCAGGTAGGCCCTATCCAATCGTATTACGTGAGGCTATGTTTGACTGTTTGGATGAACTCATCTCGTCCACTATGGCCAGAAATGACCTTGGGTATTTGAATTAAGACATCAGTCGTATCGATCTGTTGTAATGCTGACCATGCGTTGCTCAGACGATGACTAAGTTACTTAGTAAGTTTATCTGACGATGGAACAGAAGTGCTGGGCAGTAAAACTAAAAGTGTAAACGTTACATACATAGACTAGAGTCTTAGACAAGACATTTATGTCTAGACTTCTAATTCAGAAGTGAAGTATTGAATGAAGTTGACTCTGCAGTGACTTCAGTTTTTGTAACAGTATATGCACATTGCATCAGACATCAGAGGGGAAAGATTTCAGTTTAAAAATTTGGGTGCACTAGATCTGTTTAGAGGTCTGGACTAGATGGCGTTCTCACATGACAGCATCATGACTGATCAAAGACTAAATAAAATGCAGTGTATCACTGCCTGAACAGTGCTATCCTGAGAGAAAGCTATTTAGATCTAGTCTCTAAATTCTATGATCTAGATGGAAAATGCATCATTAGCTTGCATTCGCATTCTGAAGTATGCATGTTGATGTTACTATTACCATCAGATGTTGTAGCTCCTGATATTACATAAGCCTGTAATGCCTAACTCTGAGGCAAGAGGAAACCTGTTTTATCTTTAAGAGAATAATATTAATAATGTTTTTAATAGAACACCCCTTTTCTCATGTAGTGTATGTCAAAAGTGGGATGCAGCCACTGATAATTCATAACTTGGCTAATATAACTTTAGCTTTTAACACATACTGTGCCTCTTGCGGACCTGCCAACTTCCTGAATATTTCTGGAAATTCTCTAATTTCACAGTATGTTCTAGACATCCTGATTGACCTGATCTTGTCCCAAGAATTCCAGCTTTTTCTAAACTGGTGCTTGCTTTTGCAGAGACTTACTGAAAATTTAAAAAAAAAAAAAAAATCTGTTTCCGTAACTACAAAAATAATTTGCAACATATACTTGCTTGTAGTTCTTTTTTTTTTTTATGAAGTACTAGAGTGACTGACTTCCCCTAAGTGGAAAATTTTATAATTGTAATAGGCTTTTTAACTGGTTGAAGGATCACCTAATCAATTTGTTGCTGTGATGTTTATATTTGTTCTTCTGGGTATTTCAGGGTTTTGGTTTCAGTCATGTTCTAGATTTTGATCCTCAAATCCTGATATCTTTTGGTCGTTTCCAGATTTTACTTTGAAGGATTGGCAGGTCTGCTCTTTAAAGCAAGGGAGGCAAGTTCAACCAGTAAAATGATGTCTCTAATGATGATAAAAAAGATTCAATAAGTCGCACCTCTTCGAATTGAAAAGTGTTTAAATACAGTTTCAAGGTCAAAACTTGGTGTCTTCATACTCTTGATGTCAGTAAAATTTAGTTGGCAAGAATATTTGTGGATGTTGAATAATGATGAATGTGGGAAAATTCAGAAGTTCGGAAAGATTGTCCATGTACTACTAATATTATAAATGTTCCACCTTATTTCCATGTTGCTGAAGAGCCATGATTTTTAAGTATAAAAATGAAATCCTTCATTACCCCTTCCTAGCCTTAACTGAGCTGTCAGAATATAGGAGCTAGTTTATAGCAGTCATACTCATAGTGAAACACATGTTTGAAATCCCCCCCTAAAATTTTGAGATTGTTGCACGTGTGATTTTTACTAGTATCCTCTGAATTTGGTATTCATAGATTAATGCAGCGATGTGGTTTGTCAGACTTGAACTTTGTGACCTGTATTACACATATGATTACCATTATGTCAAAGTATTAAGGTTGATTTCATCCATGTGAAAATAGTCAAAAATAAGCACAGGGTCTTAATGTTAGTTGAAGATATTTTAGTATAAATTTTCAGCAACTACAGTTGGAGGCTGTCACAAAGATCAGTGCATGGATGCTGAACCAGGAAGTTGAATTGATTTAATACTTATCTGTAGATAATGATTGCGAACAAAAATAAATGATATGGAGGCATATGATAATAGTATCATTAGGTGTGAAAGTATGCATATATCCTATCCAGTACAGTATTGCTCTGTAATGGTCTATCAGCTGGAGAGGATAAACATGGTAACTCTAGTGTAATTTTGTATCACAGTGTGACCTGAGCAGTGTGTATGACAGACCGTATGACTAAATAACACCTGATCTTAGATAAAACACTTACAGTTGGAAATGTCATCCTCATCTTTATAATCACAGTTGTCCTGGCCTGTGTTATCTTCTTCATCATCATCTCAGTCTCACACTGCCTTCAGTTATCAAAAAAAAAATTTGTGCTGGTTCTTGATTTATTATAAATTAGATGGAAAATCTGTAGTAGCTTGCAGTGTTCCAAAACAGTATTTTGCAAGATGTCAGGTCAGAATTCTTTGCAGATTACAAGTAACACAATTTATCAGTTCTGAGGTATACAAACCCAACTTCAAAATTTCATTATTCATCTGTCATCCTGTGCTCAATACCATGAAAGGGAAGTTTTTCAATATTATTAGAAACAACAGTAGACATTAAGTATGGCCTTTGTGCATAAGAAAAGAATACTTTTTATAGAGGAGCATCTGAATTATGAAATGACATGACAGAATAATAATGAATCAGTGCTTGTGGAATTCATACTTAAGAACCAAGTGTATACTTACTGAGTACTTACTATGGAAGCCACACTGCAGTTTGTAAGGTGAATGCCTTCCTGTGCCCAAATCTTTCAGTCACAAACGACTGTCTTGTGACTGTCGTCACTGACATCACTGCTGTGGTATTGTATGAAAAAGAAAAACCTGTTAACATAACAATACAAATGCTTAACTTAATTCTGTCCCTGGCTTAGTAAACCCTGCTATTGTAATGCCCCAGACAGTAACACTATTGTACGTCCTCATTTATTAACTTTTAATACATGTACTTCCTGAAAAGCATTCTGAAAGCAGCAATTTGCAAAGCACACCCAGAAGCTTAGTTCATAAATTGTCTCAGGGTTTCGCTGCGTAATGCAAATTTGAGATTGTCTTGGCCTTCGAGGATTTCACCAAAACCTTCTTATGCTTATTAGTAGGAGGCAGCATGGTCGTGTGATTTTGTGTCGTATTCAGAAATTGAAGATTTTCAGGTCATTAGTAAATGTTTTCGTGGACAGGGCGGTTCAGGCCGCGGTGTCACTGGAATAAGACACTTCACTCCACTTCCCCTCTCGACTCAGGTGTTACGTGACGTTACAGCTGGGAGACCAGGGCGCTGCACTGCCGACTGCAGTGCTTTTGTTTTCATTTGTAATATTATGTATAATGTATTTACCTGTAGGATGTGTACTATTCTGTGTTTAATGAATGAGCTGTATAACATTGGATGGCATTGTAAACCAATTTCCCTGCGGGTTTAATAAAAGTCATGTTTTTTTTTTTTGGTCATTTTAATCTGTCGTCATTTTCAGTTGTTCTGTGGCAATCCAGGCAGCGCCTTCTCCTCCCAGCTGGTCCCTCGCCCTCCATCTCATCCTGTTCACCTGTCCGTCTTAATTCTTCCATCGGTTGTTGTTTATTCTTTAAAGTGTTTCTCAGTTCAGACCGCCCTAGCTGAATATAATGTACTTTTCTGTTATATCAGAGGCGTGCCAAGCATTGAAAAAGCACTGAAAAAGCACTTTATTGGTGCGTCAAGGGCAGACCTAACATGGAGTAACAGCGTATTATATTGATCCGTCGCTGTCCCTTCAGATTGAGTTTTAGTGTTGAATTAGCACTTCAGAGGCGTATCTGCCTCTGCGTTATGGTGTACTATATCGGCACATCAGTGTCGTATTTAGTACGGATTGCGGTAGTCGTATAATACTGACATGTCTAGGCGGACCCAGCATGGGTAGCACGTGCATGTAGTGCATTGGTGCATCAAGATCTTGGCTTACTCTTGAGTTGTCACTTAAAGTATTCTAGATCAAAGAAGTGTTTCGGTGCCTAAAGGGCCTACCTTACATGGAATAACACTGTAGTATTAACTAATATGTCATTTGCCAAGGATGCAGCATCAGTAAGGACCGGCAACTGAAGGAGAAGGAAAAGAAAGCATCAGTCCAGCAGTAACGCATTTCTCATTAAAAAAACCCCCAAAACAATCGTTGATTATAAATAAGATTGCACGCCTCTTCACTCTCTACCCCTTCACACCCCCCCCCCC